>VYZV01026517.1:6527-27262 GCA_013401275.1 Pandion haliaetus | reverse complement strand
TTCCTCACATCTAATGTAAATCTGCCCTCTTCCAGTTCAATGCCATTACCCCTTGTCCTATCACTACATGCCCTTGTAAAATGTCCCTCTCCAGCTTTCCTGTAGGCCCCCTTTAGGTACTGGCAGGCTGCTGTAAGGTCTCCCTGGAGCCTTCTCTTCTCCAGGCTGAACATCCCCAACTCTCTCAGCCTGTCTTCATAGGAGAGGTGCTCCAGCCCTCTCGTAATCTTTGTGGCCCTCCTCTGGACTTTCCCCACCAGGTCCATGTCCGTATGTTGGGGGCTGCAGAGCTGAATGCAGTACTGCAGGTGGGGTCTCACAAGAGTAGAGCAGAGGGGGAGAATCACTCCCCTTGATCTGCTGGCCACACTTCTTTTAATGCAGCCCAGGGTACAGTTGGCGTGCTGAAGTGTCAGAGGTTCTAGTTTGCAAAAGCCCAAAGGGACTAACCCTTAAAAAAAGCAGAAAAAAATCTTTTTCTAAGGTCTTTTAGAGAGTGGTTGGTGTTGAGGGAAGAAGTGCTCTCAGGTTCCTAAGGGCTTGTGGTGCAAGTGACCTGCAATCAAGCGTAATGAGAAACAGTTCCACAGCATCCTCTGAAAGTGTGCAACAATGTCTGTGACACTCAGCCAGGAGTAAAAAGAAAAATTGAAAGAAATAGCAAAAGCGGGATGGGACAGCCTTCAAACTGATTAGTCAGCATGACAAAATCATAATACAAGCCCATGACTCACTTCAGATTTTCTGTTCAAAAAAGTTGCATTTCCTTGGGTATTACCATGGGCATCCCACAGAGTTACACCAAAGTCAACAACAACAGGAGAATTACACTCAGTGTGCCAGGTTGATTTTAAAAAGCAGTATAATTAGAAATAAATTAAATATGATCAGTTGGTGGGGCACTTCATGTTGTCCATGCGTAATTAAGGAGAGCAACCACATGGTACTGCAGGCAGCAGACGGTCAAATAAAAAAAAGAATTTTAAGAAGTCAAGGATGCCATCAGAAAAGGCAGTACCCAGAGGAAGTGATAGAAAATCCATCTGTTTGCTGCCTGTTAGATTCCACCTAGAGGATTAGTTCCTGTAATGTGAAGCTTAGCTTCTTTCTTCTAAGTAAATAAAATTTCTCTATACGTAGGAGCAGAAGATTAGCTGTAGTCAGGATAGCACTAAGGTCCCCACTGCCCTGAGTCCTCTCTCTGATATTTGCTTCTTCCAGATGTTCAAGGAAGAGGTTCAATAACAGGTTAAATGAAGTCTGATCCTTTCCCTATTCCATCTTCCCAGCTTACTGAGGCTGCACCCATCCATGGATTTATCAGCCCTTTATCACAGAATGGCCATGGTACACTTTCCCTGCATTAATTTGTCTACTAATTTTTAGCATGAATGAACATGGCATCCAGAATATCCTGCACCAATGAGTCCCACAGTTTAAAGATGTCTAGTGCAGGAAAAAGTATCCTTTGATTTTTTTCAAAAATTTTTTTGGCCTTTTTTGTTTAAGGCCTACAGCTTCTCATGTAATAAGAAAGAATGAAGAATCATTGCTCAGCTTGTTGTTGAGGAAGCTGGTTTGCACTTTCAGATATTGTCATTGCATTTCTGTGTGCATTTTCATGTTCTTCTACATCTCAGGGGAACCAAAGCTATACATAGATTTCAAGCAGTCTGAAGAATGGTTAATTACATTTCCTGGTACGTTCTCTATTCCTTCCCTAATAATTGCTAAAATTCTCTGCACCTTCTGACTCATTCCCACTGAGCCTTGAGCTAATGTTTTCATAGTACTTCTTCAAAGCGAGTCCAAAATCTGTCTCCTGAATGCTAATAGCTAATCTACAGTTCATCACTGTGTAGGTTATAATTACTGTTGTTTTTCCCACTGGTCATTATTCTGCATTTCTTAATATGTGAATTTCATCTTCTGTTTTATCACCCAGTCCCTCAATACCATGAGAAGCTTCTGCAGGTCCTTACATTCATTTTAGCTTTCTCTGCCAAGAACAAACTTGTGTCATCAAGAAATGGTATTACCTCAGCTCTTTGCATATCGTTTGTGAACACTCTGAATAACACAGCCCCGAACACAGGTCCCTATGCAATGACATAAGGTAACCTCCCTCCAATGTGAGACAACTCTTCCTAGCTTTTATCTACTTACTAAATCACAAAAGGACCTTCTCTCTTACCTCATGCCAGCTTAATTTTCTTAATAACCTTTGGGAAGATAACTTGTTAAAACCTCTTGAGAATCCTAGTATGTTGTTGCAACCAGATCACCCTTATCTACATACTCACTGATTCCTCAAAAATATTTGTGACGCATGGCTTCTCTCTGCAAAGCCTTGTTCTTTCCTATTTTGTCATCTTTATCCCTCTGTCTTCTAAGTCCATTCTTTATTATAGTTTTTGTCCTTTGCACCCTGAAGTCCTGCCAGCCTGCAACTTTCCAGGCTCCCCTTCCCTGGAGCATTTAAAAAAATCAGCACACTTGTTGCAAACTTTGCTTCCTCTGTGCTGAGGATGATGCAAACCACAGATTTACATCCCCCCCATTAACAGCTGAGCAATTTTATATCTGATTTCCTTTAGCACTGGTGAGCGAAGCCCATCTGCTCCTGGCAATTTGTTATTATTCATCTTACTGATTCATCCCTAGACCTCCTCTACCAGCAGTTCAGTTTGAGGCAGTCCTTCTACCTTGTCCCCAATAGAGAAAGGCTCTGATGAGGTACCCTGCTTGAACTCCGGAGCTGTGAACATTGGTGTACATAATTAATCTTCCCCGTGGGCTCCATTGCACTTACCTGCCCTCCAGACTCCCAGGAAAGCTTCTGGCTCCTGAAGTGCTCGGGGCAGTTTGTATTATTATTTTTATGCCTTCAGCAAGCTGATCCTCAAAATCTGTCTGAGATTTGCCTCATTGCATGTCTACTTTTTGCTTTCTTGAAAGTGGTCATCTTTTTCTCTGTTTTCCTCACTGGGACACGGCTTCCAGTTCACAACCTTCAGTGAGGTAATGAGAATATGCAAAGTGAATTGTATCCATTTTATACCACGAAGAGCCACTGTGTTTCAGTTGACCTTGTAACATGTACTCAGGGCTTAGCTCACACTGCTTTAACAAAGATCTGGGGCTGCCAAAGATGCTACTGCAGAGATCAGGCTGGGTATCCATGTCTCCTGTGCACCAACGCCTGGTGGGCACCCATGTCTCCTGTGCACCCATGTCTCCTGTTCACCCATGCCTCTTGCCCTCTGCAGCAGAGGCAGGTAGTCTGGTGGCTACACGAGGTATGAAAACTCCATCCATTCAGCTGACTCTGCAACAAGATCAGTACAACGGTGGTAACTAATGCACTGAGGGTGGGAGTTTTGTCTCTGGCTGAATGGCTAGAGACTGCTAGAGACAGTGATGGACAGAGCAAGGGTCTGACAGAAACTACAGCCGAGCAATGAATGTGAACAGACAAAAAACTGCCAAGGGTGACTTTCTGCTTATCCTCCGGGTTATTAAAGGAATGACTCCCTCCATCGCCCCTGTTCAAGGCTGGCAAGTCCATAGTCTACCATTATGCAGAAATCCTTTTATGTACCATTAAAATGCAGCTAGCTCTGCACAAAGCAGAGCTGTCCTTTAACGGCATCCATCAATACTATAAAAGACAGGAGCTGAAATGAATATCATTTCTAACAGAAATCATTACAATTCTAAACAAAGAAATCTTTTTAAGTACAAAAAGAGCAGGATAGATAGAGCAAAAAAGAGAAAAATCTAATTATATTCATAAAACCTCTGCTATTAGGGAACTATTACAGTTAGAGTTCATCTTCTGTCCTTGAATTAAAAAGGCAGGCATGGCTAATCCATGAAACTAAAGTCTCCTTTACCTTGCAGTAATATAAAATATTCCTTCATATTTCAAGGTGCCCTTTTTATTTGGGGAGGAAGCTTAAAAATAAATATGGTTCAATCCTTTTTCAAGGTCTAACCTTTCAGAATATGCCCAAAAGTCAGCGGGGAGAAGGGCAGTCTGAAACAGGCATGGAAAGCAAGAAGAAAAGAGCAACATGTCACTTCAATGCTTGGAAAAAAACCCTGTTCTTTCTAGACATTTTCTTAAATTAATGATGGAGGAATGATACACTGTTGTTTATAAGAATTAAAGAGCTGGCATTTCATGAATAATGAGATACTCCCAGGTGGCAGGAAATTCTGTCCTTACATATTTCAGTCTTTAAAGCCCATACTGCCATCCTCCTTTTAAATGCCTTGCTCCAGTCTCAGGCCTCTTTTGGGAATACACCTCTTTGATCAAGGGTCCATCCTGCCTTATGAGCTCTTACAGGCAAAGAGTTTCAAAGCAGTTTTGCTCCTCTGAAGTCAGTCAAGGCAGCATGTCCACCTCCCAGATTTGAACATCAGAACCATTGACTTTGGTGAGGATGTGTCATGCATGCATCCAGCTCCTCCATGGGTTCTTGTGACAGGCAAGTCTGGAAATGGGCTTTTTATGGTCCATATACAGCCCTAGCTCTAGGCGTTAGGTCATGATTTCAGTAGATTTACTCACATGCGTAAATTTAGTTGATTAAGACTACCAAACCCCACCTTTTTTCAGCATGTGTGTGCATTTAAATATGTGTATGTATATGAACAACGCATACAAACTGATCTACAAGTTTCCCACTATCAGTGAACCCACTTCTGGGTAGGCAATGCAACTGAAACACAGCTGAGAGATAATGTATTAATGTACTTCTGTGACCTGCTGTACTCTTGTGTGTGAATGATTCCCAGTACTTAATGTATTTTTAATAAATCTGAGTGTTGGGAAAGTAGACAGAAACTTTCAAATCTGTTAGCCATCACTTTTTTTCCATGCTCATCTCAGAGGAACTATTCCTGAATGTTCAATTTTGTGATACAAGGAATGGGATCAAAGTCTGGCCTACTGTGTCCTCTTTCATCTGAATTTAGATGTTATTTACTGAACATAAAATAGCCAAATTATGCCATGGCAAAGGAACAGAAAAGATATCTGCTTAATTTTAGTGATAGGTTTTCTGAAGCTAATTTTATTCAAATAAGTGCTGTGTTGTGGGTGCATGACCACACATTATATACATCAGCAATGCCAGGATCTAAGTGGATGTTACTGTGTTCCAAGAGAAAAACCATCATCATCCACTCAAAAATGTGATCAGATAATGAGTGGCTCTGAAGTGGATAATTTGACTTTATTCAGAGATGGCTCAGCACCAGATAATACCTGACCCAGATCTCTTTCTAATTCGTCTAAAACCTACTATTGGCCTGATTTCATGCACTGTTTCTTGAGGTGACCTCTGATGGGCCAGGCGCAGAAGAAATGAAATGAAACACAGTGTTGACACTCATTAATCAAAGTCCTGACATAAACCTTCATTTTTCCCTCCATGAGGCTTACGTGAGCATTTTTCATAAAGAGAGGCTGATTTAAAAAAAAATAAATTTGTGTGTGTGTGTAAATGGGAGATAAAGGTTTTAACAAAATATCAGTATATGGCATATCTTAAATACGAAGAAAAGGTAACTCTGGTGCCCATTGTACACAGATGAAATTTATAAACCAATAAGACTAATTTAATCAAAAAAATCAATACTGGGAAATGTTACCAAAGAACCACTCGTTGGCTTTCCATTTGTTTGTAGACACGTTTCTGGAATAATAATGGCAAGTCATTACTCAGGAACTGGTCGGTGGCTACAGAGGCATTGAGAGCCATGGCTGAGTTTGTTGGTCTGCTTTCCTCTGTCAGTAACAAGAATGTTTCTCACTCAGAAATTGCCGTCAGCATAAGATCCCCCTAATAACCGAAAACTGTAGGCTTTCTGGGTGGGATCTGCAAAAATATTCATCGTGGATGTAACTCAGCTGCCAGTAAAATCAGTAGGAGATTCACGAAATGCATGAAGGCAGCACAATCATGTCAACACAGAGGGCTAAGCAGAAACCCTAATTTATTTATTATTTAAATGAAACTTTAGCAACATGGAAGAGGCATAGGATCCTTCCAGCATCTCTGACCGTATTGATCTTTCAGTGAGGCAGAAAGACTCAGCTCCCCATTTCATGACTGATTTAGTTTAGCAATTCAAAGCAGCCGATGCCTTACTGATGGGCTCAACGGGCTGTTACTCTTCATAACTGCTCTGGGAAGGTGAATGCTGCTGCTTCATCTTGCACGGCATATAGCCGCAGGGCACACGGTGGCTCCTGCACTGGTCTCCAGAAATAACCCCCAAGCTTCTCCACAGCAGGAGGGCAGAGACAGATCCATGGCTCATCTTTGGAAGTTTTGCATAGCTTGGGAGCTCAGCCNAAAAAAAAAAAAAAAAAAAAAAAAATCCTTTCCCTGTATGCTCAGGAGCTATCCAAAAGGGTGTTTTTTGTTTGTTTTTAGGGTGGTTTTAGTTTAATAGCATCCTAGCCCTGGTTTAGTGAAAGTTTATAAGACCAAACTCAGACCGTCTTTAGTATAATCTTCGTTTTATTTTTGCTCTTTCCAGTGTCCTATCCCAGTACCATTATTGTGACTTCTGCATTTTCCCAGACATTAAAACTCCTCAGCTTATCATATTAGCAGTTCTGAATAGCTCTCCTTACACCTAGTTAAAAGTTGAGCTAAATAAACTCTTTGTTATGGATAACAGTATTTACTTACAACTAGCACATTATTATATATAAAATACCTGCTTAGGTTTTGAATACGCCTTAGTCATACAAAAAATAATCTGAGGAAACAAAAAAGGCTTTGGGGTGTTACTCAAACAGCATATAAATCTCAGTAATATATGTTCCCTCTGTTACTCTTTCTTTCACCAAAATTAAAGTTTTAAATGATGTACAGGAATCTAGATCAATTTGGTGAAGCATTTAAACACATGCTTATCTTTAAGCAACCAAGTAATTAATCAGCTTCAGTTGTTATTCATTGACTTCAGTAAGACCAGTCATGCAAACTTTCCTCCACCTGGTAGCTTGCTGCCATGCAACCCCAGCGATGAGAGCACAAATAGTCTTGACCAGAGAAAGCACCTTGCATCCATTTTAAAGGAAGATTGCAGTCACATCTGCCACCAGGTTGAGAGGGCTCTGTGATGGGCAATTGCTTCTCTCTAATGTATGTTTGTCATCTAACGACTCAGTCATGAAGACGAGCTCTGTGCTTCCTGATGCAGGAGTGGATCATTTCTCATGAAACCCACACATCTCCATATGTGTCTGAAGACCAGAGGGCAAAAGGGGAGAGCTATATTGCTGACAAATAATTGAAATGTGTCTGTTTAACATTTGCAACAAATCAGCAGCAGCATTTAGAAGGGCTGCCTGGAGGCCTGGAGCTGTCAAGCCAGATAATGGCCCGAAACACTGCTGGCTAATAATAACACCAGGCTTCACTGCACCATGTTTAAGTGTAAACTCGAGAGGGCTTTTTTTTCCTGTTTTTTCCCCTCTCTGCAGCTGTTGACATTCCATTTTGCAAGGAACATCTCAAGCAGATCCAGTCTGTGACCTTCAGAAGACACAACCCAATGTCTCCAGCAGCCACACATCACAGTGCCACCAGTGTGAGGCACGGCTGTCTTGGGGGCACCAAAAAACCCCAACACACAGGCCAAAGCTGACCCGGCCACCTTGGTGAGTGGCTGCCCACACCACAAACGCAAGGCAGGGCTCTTGGGCACCATGGTGCCAAGTGCATTCCCGGTACGTCAGGATGGGGTAACTCTGTCTCTGTGTGCACCTATGTGCTCTGCGTGGTGGTAAGCAAGGAGATGGTGGAGAAGATACTGGGTGAGGGTACCCAATTTTACCTTACAGGTTTGTTTCTCCAGCCAAGTGCAAAAATGGCCTGAGGTCCTAAAGACCTGAACGAGTGCTCAGATCCCTGAGAAGAGAGGGTTTGGCAATTTGCTCTTGGTGTTACCCTACTGTAACAGCAGTGAATTATCAGCTGGAACTTTTCACTCTGAAAAACAGGGAGGGAAAGGCATAAGGTTCAACACCACAAAGCAAACAGCCCATCCTCCACTGAACACAGTGAAGAAACAATCTTACGCTGCCGTGAACAGCTGTCTTTTGGCATTAACCAAGCCGCAGCTTACTTCAGGGGTGAATCTGGCCTCTATATTTGTATTTTGAGACATCTTCAGTGCTGGAGAAGAAAGTGTGTAAAAGCCATAAAGCACTGTGCCCAATTAAAACTGCTTTCAAAATCTCAGCAAAATATAAACGTGCTCTGCACTGAAAATTTAGGAAAAAAAATGCTTATTTTTTAAAACCACTATTTTTAGCTCCACTCACCTTGATCCAAACACAGTCAGTGAGCATGAGGATTTTATTGTACCTTAACCATGTCTGAAAGCATGGAAAATTACAATTCAGACACTAGTCACATCCTGTAGTTAAAAAATCAGAGATGTGAGTGAAGTAGTGGAGAGAACCCAACCGCACAGGGATAAAGGAGATAAATCAACTCAAGGACCTGTGTTCAAACTGCTGTGAAGTATAATGGGTTTCATCTCTACCTGAATGCTCAGGCTATAAAGGTACGGCAAGGAGGTAATAGCAGTGCTGAGTGTAAAACATCACATTACCTGTAACTGCAAGATGGCAGCATTGTGGGAAACAACTGGCTTGGGGGAACTAAAGGTAAGCAACATGCCTCATTATTCATCTGGTAAAAGTGCCTGGATTTATGCCAGTGAATTGTGGGTCCAATTTGCAGTAAATTAGGACGTTTGTAGTGTCCACTAGATCCAAATGTTTTGTTTGAGAACTGAAGGATTCAATGGAAATATAACATTGTTTTCCCTCTGGCCAGGCCGTGGAGGGGAGGCAGCATGAATGACAGATGTTCCTATACATCAGCAGTGTCTGTCCATGGGGACACCAGGAGTGTTGTGGGTCAGTTTTCTTCTCCATTTTTTTTTTCCTTAAGACAGGTGCCAAGGAATGACATAGCTGAGGTCTTCTACTGGCTTCAGGCTCAGCTGCAAGGGCATGGGGGACTGAGCAAAAATTCAGATGTTTCTGAAGTACCCACAAAACCTGGCGATATGCTACCAAAAACAACTAGTCTTTTTTCTATCCATTTCCTAGAACGCTAGAGGAGAAGATTGTGGTGTAAGGTGCTTTCTCATCTCAACTAAGGCGGTCCAGCAGCACATAACTGAAGGAAGCA
Source organism: Pandion haliaetus (assembly GCA_013401275.1). NCBI lineage: Eukaryota > Metazoa > Chordata > Aves > Accipitriformes > Pandionidae > Pandion > Pandion haliaetus. The sequence goes on along the minus strand of VYZV01026517.1, from coordinate 18,026 downwards.
ATAGTGGCAGATAAGCAAAGAGTTAATGGTCAGTTAATTCTGGCTCATGATATCTGTGTTCTCCCACTGTACAGGCTTTGACGTTTTAGCTGGGAAACCTACAGTACTGGTATGACATGCCCTGCGAAGCATATTCTTCCCCTCAGTTTTCTATTTCTGTCTGTGTATTTCTGATAAAATCAGTCTTTCAATTAAAAAAACCAACAAACCAACACCCTCCACCCAAATGCTCAAATACTGTCCATCAGTTTAAGTCTTATTCCTGTATTTTCCCAAGCACAGGACCTAATTTATGCAAAAGACTTCATGTTTGATTTTGGCCAAGTCACTTAACTTCTCAGGAGAGAAATTAATCTGACCTAACTTCAGCTATCTAAAATTAGGTGTCTAGTCCAAGCTTTCTGTGTAGGCTCCCACTGTTGTCAGAGAGAGAGACAGAGTCCCCCAGAGGGTACTTCATCTTCTCCTGGCAGAGGGGCCCAGGTCTGTGCTTTGGCAATCATTAATCTTCGATCTGTGCTCTGCTGCTTGCCCAGCAGGACACATCTGATCCAGATCAGGAGTGATTTATGCTGGCTTTATGCACAGATAAACTCAGAGCCAGCAGATCAGGGCAGCTGTGAAATGAGGATAATTCTTCCTCTCTCTTGTTCTTTTGCCTGTTCTATCCATTTGCATTTCAAACCAGCAAATATTTATCCATGTTTGATTTTTGGAAGATTTGTAAAAATAAGCAAGGCACAGAGGTTCTGCAGGAGTGGGACCTGGGACTGCAAATCTTCAGATGAAGGGCTGTTTCTCGGCATGTTTTTGTGCAGCAAGCACCATGCAATTCCAGCTGAGACTTCTAGGCCCTGAAGTATTAAATCATTGTCATCAATGTCGGCACCAGCTGACAATCAAACATCTTCCTGCTGCAGATACAAAGGAATAGGTGGTATTTACAAAGCTCCCCTCAGCCTCTCAGCCATTTGCCTCCACAGACTAAAATGAATTCAGTGCAGTCTCCCCTCAATGATCCAAAATTGAAATAAAATCATGGTTTTTATCATGGTAATGCTTGCCAAAACACACACCACCACGTGCCTCTGATCTATCCACAAGAATCAGCCACATAAAGGACATGTGACAAGTAGGAACTTTTCAGAAGCATTTGGACTTGGCAAAGCATTAACAGGCAATTAAAACCTTGTGTGAACCCAAGTTTTGCCTCTGCTTGTTTGCAGAGTTAAAACATTTCCTTAAAAAGAAAACAAAACCAAATAGGCCTCAGCTGCTTAATGAGAATTTTTATTATACTACCTCTTATTTACTGGTGTGGAAATGCTCAGATTGTTTTGTATAAATAGCATCCTCTTTCTTTTTCCCTTTTCTTATTTTTTTAACTAATCAGCTTGAAAATGTATTTGCCATTAATCTGATAACCGTTTCCTTTAGCAATGATCAAACCGTGGTGTTCAGATTAACTTTATTTGAAGTTAAGATCCTATTCATTTATTGTACCTTCTTAATTATAAAATGCAATTTAGGTATAATTATCCCATTTACTAAGCTTAGGGTGAGTTCACTATTCACCCAGGCCAACACTCAGGCCAGTTCTCCATAGTAATTTCTTTCCAGTTAAGATGATAAAGTGACCGTATTGCTTTGGACTTTCATTTTATTTTTTCTTTCATGGAAGCCCCAGGAGCCTTAAGCATTATAATGACCCTCTGTATGCACGGACTTGTTCACAGCAGAGAGATGCTGACCGTGGGGACCTTGTATGTGAGTCTTCTCACCTCCGGTGCAGACATCTACAAAAGGAGTGTTGACAAAGGGTTTGCATGCAAGTTTCTATTACAAACCTCCACAAGAGGATGGACACATCCCATTGTGTGTGTAAAGGCAGAAACCAGCCTAAAATGCCCAGATTTTCAAGCAGAAGGCATTACAAATAATGCAGTATTATGACTCCTGCTGTGCCTGTGGCCCAGCCACTGTGCAAGCACAATAATCACATATACAGGGCAAGAAGAACCACTGGAAAACAGCACTACACACACCTCCATGAATGTTATATAGAGGAGGAGTGCAAAATCCAAGAGTCAGAAGACATTTTGTTGGCAAAACATTTAGAAGTATCTGCTTGTAATCCCTAAGCATGGCATTATCTGAGAGTACTGGTAATTCTCACTAGGACGTTTAGGTGCTTGTGTTGCATTTGTAAACTGAAGTGGAAATGTAACTGTCCTGTTAGTAGGATGCAGTGCTGAGCTCTGCTTCGATATCACTGCTTTCAGCAGCTGCCTGTTCTCAGGGAACAGCAGGTTTCTGGCTTAGTGCAGCATAAGTTCTGGTTTGATCTCCAAGTCCAGACAGCTGCTTTTAGGGTAAACAGGAGCTGGAAACATGGGCGTATTTCCCAGCCAGCCTCAAAGATGCAAAGAGAAAAGCAGGTTGAGGTACACCCCATTTCATTTCAAGTAATTCCCAATTAATGGTTTCCAGGTAGCATCCCAGCCAAAAGAAGTCTCAGATCATCTACTCTACAAGGTCTGGAAAAAAGGGATTTAAGACCTTCTGGCAGTCAGGTCTTTCCTCACCACGTCATCGTGACAGACATTGTAGATGCCACAAGTTTCCTGGGAAGGCAGGTGTTTTGTTCTGATGAACTGACTCTTGACTCTCAGATAGACTCTTCTGGGCACTCAAAGAGAAAAAAAAAAAATCTTGAGCACACAAAAATGACAGGGTTGAATTGTAAAGGCTACTTGCAATGCCTGTTTATAGGCCCTGTGTTCTGCAAAGCTTGCTTTGATTTGTTCTCCTGATGTTCCCCTCCTGGTGACAGAGGAGGAGAACATAAAATTAATTTCCAGCTCCAAAGCAACATGGGAATGACAGAGAAAGCATTAGCCTATGCAATCGTTAATGTCTGTGCTGCCATAGCAGGCTGGGGAAATAGCAGTTAAATACTGTACTTAAAAAATTCCAACCTGCATGGAATCCTAGACACTTCATGGTGTCTGCAGTGATGTCATTAGCCCTCTCTTGAAAAAATAAGCTTTTGTCTTCAGCTGCTATGACCCTGGGAAATTCATCAGCACAGCTGGGTTCCGAGAAGGCATCAAATCACATAATACATGTCAGCTTACTCTCACCTGCATTTAAAAGCAATTTTCTTGTCCTTAAATAATCTACACATGTTAATTAGAATCTAGTAAAGTAGCTTAAATGGTGTGAAATTAGAATGAATTATTCATGTCATTTCTTGGCTGTAGCAGTTGCAGATAGTGTTTTTGTTTGGGGGGAAAAAGGACTTAAACAATGAGAAGATGAAAATTCTTATTAATTTGTTTTCCCAGGAATAGAAGCCTTTTCTGTTGAACAGGGCTTCAGTTTAGAAGAGTACTTCAGATGAGAAAACAACAGCCACTCATTTAGCCGGTACATGTTGACCGATCTTTAATCACTGACTAGCATCAAACTACTTTCAGAGATAACAGTGATGCAAAAATAGCCTCTTGCAGGCTACATAGCCCGTGTTCTCTGCCCATGGCAAAATGTTTCCTACAGCAGGAAAAGTAATTTAGAGGTTGCTGATTCGGGGTGGAATATTACAAGCTTACCATTTTCTAAGAAATCTTTCTGCAAGGAGCAGAACAGATGGGTCTATTTCTGCTTGGAAGTGGAGGCCAGCTTTGGTGATGTTCTTTGAACACAAGCCCATGCAGGTAGCTCATGATTCACTGACTCTTTCTGAGAAGAGCTACAGACTTCGATCTTTCTATCTCTTCCAACCTGGGGCTGAATAAGTGGTAGGGACAGAGATGAAAGGCAGAGTTTAGAAATAGCAATTTAGCAGGTTTTGACTTAGAGCAACTTTGCTAAAGCAAAATGAATAAGACTTAGATAGAAGGATAATTAGCAGAAATGCAATTAAGCTATTCCAACAGGAACCATCTTCAGCATCTCAGCCGGAACATGCTGTTCAGTCTCATCAGGTAGAGCAGTTCCAGTGTCATCCAAAGTATTCAGCTAAAGAAAGCACATCCTCATTTGTCTGTTTGAAAACAAATTTAAAATCCAACAGGGAAAATGTCATAAGAAAGGGAACATAGAGGAGTAGAAATTCAGGAATAAGAGCTGAGGAAAATCAATAAAGAAGTTGCATCTGCATTTGTCCGTATGGGTCCAATGGCAGCACTTTATTGTACCTGAAGTTGCTGTAAATTTCTTTACTCCATTAAAAGAAAATACCCTTCTTCTAAAAGTCAGAGATGGTGTTCACTGTTTTTATAATTTATATATTGCTGTAGTCATGATCCCTGAAAGAGCCTGCATCCTCCCTAACCTACTTCCTTTTCTTCAACCCCTAAGCTTACACGCGTTGAGAGATTTTAGCCTAGCAAAAGGGTTAGCAGTACAAATACCAGAGACAGAAAGAGAAGGGATGCGCAGAGATCCAACACAGCTTTTCCAAAAAGCAGAGAAATGCAGTAGCCTCATAAAAAAGCTCTACCTGGAGATGTGAAACTTCAGTGCAACAACCAGCCCAAGACTGTAACTCAGCCAATGGTCAGCTGCGGTACCTTTCCATGAACACTGAGCAGCAGTCCCTACTTTTCATTAAAAGGTTGAATTACTTTGTTTTTCTGTAGGATAGAAGTTTATTTTTGGGGCCATTACTCAAGAGTAGATGGCATATGGGAAGTTCACAGCTAAGTGTACCCCATAATAATGTGTTCATGTTCCTATTCCCAAAGTCAATGGCAGATACAGGAACAGACCCAGTTTCAACTCCCAGTTCAGTGCCCTACTCACTAGACCACAAAATTGTTTTTTATACAGACAGACATATAAAGATATGGATGGATGGCTCAAAGCCTGATTTTATTGCCATATGGACACCTAAAAATTAGTATTTTAAAATGCAAAGTATTTTAGCTGCTGCATATTAATAAGTTCAATCTTCTACAATGAGGCAATAATGAAATGACCTATAAAAGCAGTTAACATCAGTAGAAGTGAGATCAAAGATAGCCTCAGTGCTAAAAACCCTCCTATGACTACAGAGGCAGGCACAGTTTCTCATCATAATTTGCCCACCCTATACAGTGCAGTCGTCTCAAATATCATGGAACTATTTCTGGGTCAAATATCTAACACAATGCTGTCCATTCACCTAATATCATGAGCTGCTTTATATCATCTCATCTTGCAAAACTCCTGTACCTTAAGGGGAAACCTCACAGCATTGTCAGAATTGGTTTCAGATCTTGCACCTCTGTGTGTGGATTGACATTCTCAATGAATGCATTTAAAATATCTGTAGAGGACCTTTTTTTCCCCCACCTTGCTAAGATTTGTGATTTCCCATTGGGTTTTGGTGTTCTCACACACACGCCTACAGCATAACAAGGTATACTTTCTAAGCTATTGTAGATATTCCTTGTGACAGCAAGTGAAAGAGAAAAAAGATGCAAAGCCACACCATGCCATCAAGCTCACAGCAGGAGAAGTGAAACATATGTCTCCAACAACACAAAATGCATTGGGTCAAGTTCTCGCACTGGGACTCCCACAGATTTCCAGGAATCACAAACATGATCTTTGTGCATTGCCAAGCACCCCAGATATGTGATCCATTTCGGGGAACGTAACTTTAGATTTGCCTTTTTCCTGTCTCCTCTCCATTTATTTTAACTGATGCAGTGAGACATAACATGGCAGAGAATGGCCCTGACACTATCATATTTTAAGTCTTTATACAGTGACATGAAGACTGTCCAGTAAACCTGTTGGGTACTTGGCAGAAATGACAGTGTAGGAAACATGGTTGACACTTGCATTTGTAGATGAAGTCCTTTGACATCTGCAACCAATAAGGATGGAGCAACCACAAGCAGAGTAAGTTACAAGAAGTTACAAGAGCAACTTGAAACTTTGAAACCTATTTTCCTGGAAATTTGGATATGTCAGCATTTCCAGTGAAATTAAAAGTCCATAGAACTGTACTAAAAGAAAAGATTGCAGGCTAATCCACAGACACTGACAACTTTTTTTTTCTCTAATTAATATACTCCTTTTCTTCTTCAAAGTGTTAGGCTATTTCATTACAAACTCAAATAGGGGACACTTTGATCTAAAAAATAAGGTGGTTTAGATCTCTGCTAATTAGCAGCTGTCCTTAAAGATCTTTACAATAAAGTTGATGAGAAATTATATTATAAACTGTCATGGCTACTATGTGCTTAGTATGAGAAGATCATAGAACATTTATTTGACATGATATGACATATCATCTAAACATCAGTGTTGCACATTTTGAAACAAAAAATTAGAGATATGAAAGTGAAAATTAAAAAATTACAATCTCTAACAATTGGCTAAGTCATCCATCTTGCTATGACCAAGGATGATATTTTTAAAACACAACCCTCCTCCACTTAAAAATAATATGAATGGAAAATGCAACCAATTTCCATACAACTTTCTTAAAATACTTTTTTAGAAAACAAAATAATTTTTTTCTGCCAGTAGCAAAACATTTTTGGAAGGGTCTGGTTGCAAGGACCCATGACCCAGCTGTCACAAGGAAGGTCTTCTACTGTGCAACAGGCCCTTTAAGGGAACTACCTGCCCTCCAGCTCCACCCTACAGCCAGTATATAAGCCAGCAAGGTGGCCTAGGGCAGATGATGAATGTCTGAGCTACTGCAGGGGATACTGTGGGATGATGGGTTGCTGTACTACAAGGACTACTCGGCTGTGTGGAGGCAACTATCAAGAGAAAGGTATTGCTGGGGGCATCCAGGTGAGGAGATCATGGGTGGCTGAAACTCTTTGGCTTTTGGAGATTCTGAAATGCAGTGTACATCTAAGGATGGAGTTGGTGACCCACTGGCCTCTTGGTGGAGGAGACTGAGAAGTGGGTGGCTGGAGTGGTTGTGACCTGTTTGTTTTAGAGCTTGGGCTATGTCTGGTGAAGTAGTCATGCTTTGTGTTTCTGTAGTGCTTGATCTTCAAGTGCTGCTGGGCAATTTCTGTCTTTGGGGTGTTAAGAGGTAGCATGTGGCTAGCTCCCCTCTGTGGGAGGGAAGCTGAGGTCTGCTGGGTGTCTGGCACCAATCAGAAAACAGATCTGAAATGCAGCATCCTGGTTTTCCTGGCCTGTAGCTCTGACTAGGGAGCTGTGGTCCTCTCCTTTCATTTCAGTCTTTTTGGGAAATACATCGCAGCATGTTACTTTACATATTAAAAATGTGCTTTACATGCCTTGGACTAATTCTAGCAGTTGTCTGAAGTACTTCTTGTTTTAAGATGCTTGAAGTATGAATAATGAGGACAGAAGGAGTAGGTCAAAGGATCAGGCATTACATATCCAGAAGAAACAGGAAGGAATAGCATTTGGAAAACAAAACTATTTTCTTGAATGAACTCTTGACATAGATGAGAACTAACTTTGCCAAACCCAGATGGTGCTGCAAGGAACAGTGAAGTTAATTCTTCCTATTGCTGAAGAGCAGTGTAACCTATTTGTCCTTTATCTGCCCTTGTTATGTGGTGATGAGATCAGAGCTGACATCTGGCTGCAGTTTTGCTGAAAACTGGGCAAGTGATACTCTCTACTGAATTTATGAAGAGAAAATATATTTGGAAAGAAAAAGCTACTGAGGCTGCCTCCCAAAAGTTTTAGTGTTCAGAAAGTATCTTATGTACTGTGATAACTACTGCTTCTTGTGATGTTCTATTATCCTAAAAGGTAATGGATTAAATATTAATGTGTTAAAACATATTCATCATCTCAACATTGTTGGTATTTTAAACTACTGGCCCATTTTCATGCCAGTCTGGTATTTACATCTGCGAAAAGAGATTATAAAATGCAATTGTACTTCAGTGTTACACAGTCCCTGTTATGCTCCAGTTACAGAGGATAGAGGCTCCTCTAATTCCAGCTCATTCTCATTCTCCAGTGCAAGCTGTCATGACGCACACATTTAATTCTTGAGAGCTGCAGTTCAATGTCAGTATGTTGCTCCTGATAGATGGATTGCACCCAGCCTAGCATAGCTGTGTTAAACACCTCTTAAATAGATGTAAAAAAAAAAAAAAAAGGAAGAGAATCAAGTCCATAGTGTACCAGAACAATATTTAGAATGTGCTTTGCTTGTTAAAAATGATTCTTTGGTGCATCCTCCAGGTGAAGTTAAAGCACCTTGCTCTGGTGCAGAGCCAAGTGCTGTAAGAGCTGGGAGTACTGGTGGAGGCTGGCTTCTCAACGTGCTCTTGTATGGAGTGAAGCCCTGATTTCGCCTTTAAGTTGCACTTAATCTCCATAGCTGCATTTCTAAATTTTATGTCTAAGTACAAGGTGATGAGGCCTCCTAGAAAGTGTAGTAAGTGGCATATTTCTGAATTTTAACTAACATAGTATTCAATACCTCTTTGGGATGTGGCATGTCCTTAGTAAGGAGAGCATTTATAGATGTGAAATTAATGGTTTTCAGCTTTTGAACAGTACCTTTATTTCAATGGCATTCTTGTGACTGTAATGGCTGTGGTTACTTGAAGCAAGGGTCTTGGCACCTACAAATACCAGTCTGTCTCTAGCTAATAAGTAAGGACCTGGACCTTCATGGGTACTCGAGTACTTGGTGGCCATGGATTTGCACAGGGCTGAGTGTGGGCACATCTGAGCGTCCAGCTGGTGAGCACTGTGTGTTGCGGCCTCCTTTAATTTTGCCTGGAGCTATAATATGGCAAGGGTGGTCTTTTGGCCCTTCCATGTCACTTAAGATGGCTGAGAAATGCTGTATAGCTGCAATGACAAATTTAATATTCTCACAACTTCTACATAAATTCCATTTATATTAGAAAAATTGGTACTGCATAGAAAGCTTCAGATGTGCTGATATATACTCCAAGTACGCAAATAGCATCTTAAAAGATGGCTATTCCCCATGATACTAGAGTTGTCTATGGGTCTGAAGGTGGTACTGAGCACTTAAAGTCCTCATAATGTAGGAGTAAGTTGCTTGATCTCGCAGAAGGTAATTCCTGGAAGGCAGACTGGACTACTGAAAATGCCTTCCACTGCTCTTCTGCTTTGTGAAAGGAGACTGCAAAGGTGGTGACTATACAATGTGAACCTGGTGACAGCCCTTTATCTTTACAAACAATTAAGTTAGTGGGTGTCTGTAGATGACATGTACTTAGTGGGCCAAATTCCTTCTTGATTTCTCCCACTGAGGCACATTCTTTTCTGTGCTTCCTGGGCAACAGTAGTAGTAGTAGAAGCAATGGTGTTTTATCTACCCCAGGCCCTCTTCATAGGGAGATTTAATATAAGTTATTAGATCAACACAGTAATCCATATTCTATTCTTTACAAGATGTGATGGCTTGGAATTTATATCACTTCCCAGAACAGAATATCCCAAGTTTGGGAAATTGGTGACCACAAGGTTATTTTCCTGTTGCTTTCCCTTCCTTCTTAGATCTGAATTCAGAACTAATTTCTACACACGATTGCTGTTCTCTCTGAAGGATTTCAAATATTCTGTGAAATAAGTTAAGTCTCAGAACAGCTCACTGAAGTCTGTCAGCTTCCTTGGAGTATCTGCAGTTGATACCAGACAAATCTCTATTGCTAGACAGCCTCAAGCTGAATTTAACACTTAATCTAGATCTGCAATTTGTGAAATATCCATATTCCAAGTGAGACTGGATCCCAAAGCCAGGCTCTAAATATCTCTGAGGTTTGGAAGAATTTGAAGCTGGAGCTGTACTTTGGCTTAAAGCTCTCCCTCTAATAGTGATATGTAATTAACTTGGGAGGAATGCAGAGTGGTCTACTCTAGCACTTAGGCACACTGAAAGCCTTTTTGGCCCTCTTCCTTCTCTTTGCTTGGCTTTCATAAGATCTTATGATCCATTGCAAAGAGAGGAAGCACTCCTTCAGTCCTTTAAAAAAAAGCTATTTGAAGGAATAAAAGCAAATAGCTTAAAAGTTTCATTTGCTCAGTTTTCCACATAAAGAAAAATCCATCACACTTGGCTCAGCTGTGATCAAGTAGAAGATGTTGGGAATTTTCTTCGTGTGTGTTGAGACCTTTGCAGTGGAGGATGGAGATCTGCTGTAGGTTGGAGGCTGGTGGCAAGGTAAAGCTGACAGTTTCCCTGTTGGATACCCTATGTGGGGAGACCTCTATTTGGGTGTTAGTAGGCTTCTGGTAGCAGCATAAGAGGGGTATTCAGGGCTGCAGTGTCCTCGGACAAGTGTAACTAAAATACAAAATGTTTATCTATATAAAACTGCTTTGTGAGGAAACTTATGAAGGTCATATTTATTTTCCTGTACTTCTGCTGAGCTTAGGTCAGTGTGTCCTAAGCAGTCTCTGCAGGTATTTTGTGTACTGTCTATTCGTTGTCCATTAACTTGGAACCACAATGCTGCCTTATTAATTACAAATGGGCACCCTGCCTCTTAAAACCATGTCTAGGTCTGGTTCAAGCTTTTCCTTTCTGCATCAGTGTAACTCCACCACTGACTCAGGTGCTTCTCCTGTCTTTTACTTGATTAAGTGAGATCAGAAATAAGCCCTCAGAACCCAGTGTCTGAGTATCACTTGAAAAACATTTGGCTGCTATTTACTTGTATTCAGGTTCAGCCAAAACAACCCAGTAGCTTTCTGAGGCTTTAGGATGTACCTTGGCATCAAGATTTAAATTATGTAGCTATTTCAAATAGCTGCTTTGCATTGTTCAGTATTAAGGAAATATTGCAGAAGAAACTCTCACTGTTTCTTACAGCTGGTTTACTGCATAGAGCAAAATTTTCCATCAGGCACATATGATACACATGATCATTTAAGAACAAAGGGTAAATAAAAATAACCAAAAATAAACTGAGAACATTCCACCTTGTTATTTGTCCTTTAATGTTTTCAAACAATTTGCATTTCAAAACACACTAATCTGTCTACTTTGATTTATTTTTATTGAAATACAAATCAAACTCAAAGCCCAAGGGAAGGTGCTTTTTTTTTTTAGCCTGTGGCAGCGAAACAATTTTAATTTCTTTTAAATGTATTCTGCACTCCTTTGTTCTTGCGCAGTTAAAACATATATGGATTTCAATGGGTTTTGTTCAACCAAGGAGTAACTGAGGACTGCAAAAGAAGCTTTTTGAATGTGTTTGTAGCTCTGTAAATCCCCTCAAGTGTTGAGGCAAGGTCAAGGAACTGCCCTACTTCCATGATTACATGGAAAATTACATGTTTGTGGAAAATGAGGAAGCCTAAGGGGTGAAGTTCTTTGATAATTACATGACAAGCAGAGGATGCTAGTGACTGACTGGGCCCTTTGCTCCTGGGAAATGCTGAAGGACTTCAAGCAGTTGACTCCAGGCTATTTTTGGCATCTGCATTGGGTACAAAAGCAGCCAGTGTCAAGTGCCCAAGCTCCTTATAGTTGAAGAGTGACTGTACTTAAATGTTTGGCATCAAACCACA
>VYZV01026516.1:58551-85581 GCA_013401275.1 Pandion haliaetus | reverse complement strand
GCCTCGCCTCCCCGCGCTTCTCCGCGCTTCTCCGCGGCGTGCGGAGCTCTGATCTGCGCCGAGGTAGTGCGCGACCTCGCCGAGGGCGCGGGGATGGGCTGGGGACGGATAGGGGCACCTGAGGGGAAATGGCACCTTCCTGCCCGGGGGGGGGAGAAGCAGGGACAGTCTGACAGGGAAGGGCACACACGCAGACACACACAGACACCCCCAGGAAGGGGGTGCTGGCAGGGCTGGCGGGGTCGGGGCCAGGTGGCAGCTTGTGGAGCCGTCTGTCGCTGAGGGTAGCCCAAAACTATGTGGGCGCAGGGGTTATGTTGAGGCAGCGAAGAGATCAGCCCCCCCCTTCTGCTCCTGACCGTCTCCCCTTGGCCAGGACGGGGAGGGAGCTCAGCGCTCAGTAGCTGCGTATGCAATGGTGGGTGAGTGATGGATACATGCAGAGCGTATGGGTGGCCTGGCACCCTGAAGAAGTCATGAAAAATGGGGAAAAAAATGCCTGTTCCTGCAGCCACCCATTGACTTAAGGAAGCCTGTCTGTCATGGCTATAAGCCACAGTTTATAGTTCATTAATGGCCTGTGTGTTACATACAGAAACCTGAAATGGTACAAGCACAGGTACATTTTCAGTAGGTTCAGCTTAGCAGTGCAGGTTCCTTAAAGACAGCAAGAAGTGATGTGGTGATGCGAATAGTAGTAAGTTGGTACACACAACAACTCTTCAACCTGTCCAGTCAATGCTATGCAGTGTGAAACAGAGTGACATCCTGAGTGAAGGCTTCATGTTAGGAAGGGCAGCAAACTACCAGATGAGCTTGTGCAGTAGGCTACTTTCTAAACCATTCTGGTTCAGTGCCCTGTGTGCATCTTTTACAATGGAGCTTTCTGTAGAGTTTTTTCTGATGAAATAACTGAACCTTAGTTGTTCTAAATGATGTGGTGAAGGAGGCTCCAAAGGAATATACTGCTTTTGGCTATAAAACTGCTCGAGAATCCTGGGTGTCGTGCGAGAAGACTGCAGGTTATTCCTGGCACTTTATTAAATGTTTTTTATAATTATTGTATATTATACCTCTAAACCATGCTGCGATCAGTAATTTACCCTCAACACAAAAATTTCACCATTTTAAGTACGTGACAGATAAAATGCCTTGTCCAGTATCATGCTAACACTCTGAACCGTGTTTGGAGTAGTGGCTAGGTGTAGTGATTTATATAGCCATTTAAGTTCACAGTTAATGCTAATTGGCAGTAGCAGGAAAACAGAGGTAAGTGTAATTACCTGAAAACATCCGTTGTTTCTCTTGCTGAATTGCAGACCACGCTCTGTACTTATGTTTTAGCTTGTGGTAAGGTCTTTTGTCTGCATTTAAAGAGACTGGTTAATAGGTACAAATAAGTGGTTTTATTTAGATTTCTTCACTGTGTGACAGGCAATTACAATTGTGGTAGCATCTGCAACTTCAGAAGCAGTAGCATGATGTTTTTGTAGTAAAGCAAAGAGAGCTGCTTTCAGAAAGGGAAAAAAAAAACCCAAACCCTTTTCCCAATTAATTCTGAATCATTCCCTTAAATCTAAGCCTGCAAATTATATCTAGATGTGAGTAATTTCATAAGAGTGCAGTGCCACTAGGCTCAGTACAGTCTGCATTACACTATACATATGTATATATGTATATAAAGACTAAGCTCATTTTATCTGATTTTCTTTTAGTAGGAAGACATACACTTATGCACAAATCTTTAGAAATTTTAACCTAAACATTCTCGAATGAAGCCACAAAAGAGCTGCTTTAGAAAAGGCTGATAGCTAATTCTGAATCATAGTCTAGTCACAAGAAATGATTCTGGTGCATCTATATAAATCCATGGAGGTGGTGTTACTGAGACTTGCATGAAATATTTGCAGCAAATAATTGACCTACCGAATTAACTCCTTACTTTCAATTAACAAAATACTTGAGAACAAGCTCATGATAACAGGGCGTAAATGTCAGTTGGTTTTAAAACACAGCACTTAACTTTCTGGTATTTTTTATTCTTTTTTCAATGTATGTGTTCTTGCAATGCTCAGAAAATACAAAAACACGCTTCCCTGCATGACTCCTAGGATCTTAGGAGTTCATACTTCTAACATTTATCTATACTGTAAATCACAGTATCATTAAAAATAGTTTGCATCTATGGCATTAAGGTTCATAATTACTTCTTTCACAGGTTTCCACTGGAGAAATGCGGTGTTTTGGGAAGATGTTCTTGTGCTCTTATTTAGGAAGGTGTGTGTTGGGGAAGACAACGTCAAGGAAATGCATCTTGAGAATAGTCACAAAATAATAGTGCCTTTGTAGTGACAGGGGAGATTGGTTACATGAAAGAACAAAAGGGATCCTGCCCCACAGAGCTTAAAATCTGTGTTCACAATTAAAAGTGAAGCATATAAATGTTGGTCAGGAAGAAAGTAACAGGAAAATAAGCAATTTCTGCCAGAGAAAAAGTAGCTTGTCTTTGATGTCTGCTGTAAAATGTATGGTAAGGGCTTTCATGGGCACTGCAGTAGAACTAGGTCTTCTGGGTTTTTTGGGGGTTTTTTTTGAAAGAAGATTTCATTACAAATGTTTTCAGAGAACTTCCTGCCTCTCAGAATACTGCGTTGTGTGGGGGAAGATGAAGCATTGGCTGGCAACAGGTAGCATCTGCATCCCATTGACACGGTAACAGTGCAATTAGTCCTGAAAGTTAAATCCTGCTGTGAAAAAGAAGGCTGGTGAGTGATACAAAGAAGCTAATGTACCCAGAATAGTGAGTCTGTAAAATTTCGTGTTAAGTGAGACAGTTTTCATTAAACATTACTTACTTTCCTACTGTTTTAAATATTTGCATGTAAGTGAATGAGAAGTGGTACTTCCACAAGGCAATTCTTTCCACCAAAGGCTGTCAGTCAAAATGCAGGAGGACGTGTTGATTTAAATAATCCCTGGAGAGTAGCTTGGCATAGGATGAACTTGTTCTGATGGTCTGCGATTAAGCTTTTATGGTCCCGTAAGTGCTCATAGTTCTTAGGCGCAAAAATAATCACAAAGGCATCTCTCAGCCCTACAGAGATTACTTAATCTGTCAGAATGGTGTAACAAACACCAGAGGTTTCCTGTAAAATTTATTTGAATGACAATTTAAGATATTCAGGTGTTTACAATACCAGTCTTCCCGTATGACATTATACAATAAAGAACAAAAAGAGAAGAGATGTGGCAGAGGACACGAAGGGACAATGGGACAAAGTTACTAGATGCACCATTGTGTACAGTTCTTGTTCCTCTGTTTGTTTGATAAGGTCCTTCTGGGAACACATTAACAGAAAATAGGAACAATTACTGAAACTCCTTTTAGCAAAATAGATGAAAAGGAAATTGGTTTTCAGTATTAGCTATAGAGAGGCAACCACTTTTCCACAGTGAAGTCTTATTTTAGCCTTACCTACCTGGCTTTGCTTAGCCTAAAATATTTGAGACTTCATTCTGAAGAGAAGAATATTTCTGCAAAAGCTGATGCAAGTCAAACTGAATTACTGTTCATAAAAAATCTACTATTGAAATTTTGGCATTTGTTTCTATCTTTGTTTGTCTCACCCTTCCTCCAAAGAAGTCGTTTGCCATCCCTTCAAATATTCTGTACAGCACAGTAAGCCTCAAATGCATCACCTGTTTTCTGAACTAATACAATCTTTAATTAGCCTGTTCTGCTATATTAGTAATTTAGTGCCCCGTGTGATTCTTGTTAATATTAGTAGGAATTCTTCATGATGATACTGTTGATTGCCAGCTCAGGTAACATTTGTTTGGCTCTCTACTTAGTAGGAAAAATGCAAATACCTTTCTACAGTTTAGCTACAAGATAGCTAAAATCTCCCATTGGCTCTTTTAGCCGAACACTTTGGCTTTAGATTTTTGACTTGTTCTTTTGTTCCAGTCTTGGAACTGCTTTGAGAGCGAGCAAGCTTCTCTGTTTTTAAGGCAGCAATCAATTTCTATCATAAAACTGATTTGGAGAAACTTTGTTTCCTCTAAGTGCTTAAGTTTTTTAAATTCTGTGATGGTAAAATGCATTGGTGTCTCTTGAAAACATAGACTCATGTTCAGCTCAGATAGGTTTGTTTTTCAATTGTAACACGAAGTCTGTTAACAAAATGAGGCAGAGCTTCTAAAGAAGGATGAGCGAAAGCTCACTTTACTGTTCAGCTGTAAATATCAACTCTCAGGTACAGGTCTTAGAAATGATAATTTCCTTGCTAAAGGAACTTCATGCTTTCATGACAAGGACAAACAACTGACTTCAGCAGGAAGTTACTCTGATAAATGAGTGAGTTGCCTTTTCAAAGCAAATTCTACTCTAAAGTTCTTTATGGGGAAACAGTACAAACTGGCAGTGTACAGAATTTCAAAGTGTAACAACTAGCGCCACAGGCAATTGGGGTATTGTTGTCACTCTGATGATTGAAAAGTTTGGGGAATAGAAGCCCTTTTTTCAGAACTGAAATAAAAGCAATGAACTTCAAAGCTAAGTTATGAGTTTAAGAACAGTTGTTTTGAGCTTAATTAGATATTTACCAGACTATGGGAATTACGGTGGATGGGAGAGGCTGGTGATAACCTTGTAAGGAACCTGCTACTATAAAACAGAAGTAAAGAACTGACAAGTCTACCTTTTTAATTGATGTAACTATAAAAAAAGCAAATTCATATTAAATGCATATGAATGTCCAGTAAATACATAACGTAGTTTAATTTCCTGTCGTACTGTAACAGCAGGGCATGGAAATAACTGCTTTTAACAAGTTTCTCAGGTTTCTGGGCTATCTTTGTATTGTGTCTTCTTGGCTGAAAGGGGAGACCTGACTTTTCTCGATATCTGATGTTACAGGTTCTCAGACTGTTCCTTGCTCCTTAGAGAGCTCAGTTCTCAAGGTTCCTCCCACTTGCCCTAGGTGAGTGCAACATGATAGGACTAAGACTCTTCTTTATTTGGATTAAGTGTTTCTGAAATAGTAACATACCTTATTCATCCCAGAGTTGCTTTTAATGCCAAGATAAGGTTCCAGATTAAAGTGAGTTTATTCTAAGAGCAAAGACTGAAGTGTAGGAGCGGGTGCAAAGTAAATAACAAAAATGCAATTTAAAATTAAGCTTACCAAATAGGTTTTCCGTTCCGTTGCTTCATGTTCACAGTTAAACTTAAGGGAGAGAAAGGGTGGACTATGGAATTTTCTTCTTCTGTCCCCCTGGACTGGCTCACCCTAAAGAGCTTTCTCAGTCCATATGGTCATTGCTATTTGGTTTGGGATGGTTCTCCCTGTTCCTGTGAATTACCATGTTCAATCCTGATCGTATTTCTGTTCAGTAAGAAGTAGGAATTTTTCCTTGAGGAGTTTTCTGGGGTTAGGCCTTGTGCGTTCATTTCAGCTTAAATTACCCTCCTATTTTTGGAACGCTTTGTAAGTTTTTGTCATAAGACATCTTCAGTGTCCATGCATCTTATTAGCTTTATTGTCTGCCATTTATTTTAAATTCTTTATAAAAATTGCACATATCAACACTAGAAAGGATAGGGTTGGTTGTACAACACTTTATTCCCATCCCTCTCATCATTCCCACTACCTCCTTCTCCACACACAGTTTTGAGACTGCTGCTCTGAAAATTCCTCCCTTGCTGCTTCCAAGTTCAGCAGCATCAGTCAGCACAGCTTGAGCTACCTCCTCTTTGCCAGTCAGTAAGTCATGCCAGACTGTTTAACGGCCAAAACTGGTGGTGTGCATCAGAGTTGGTGTGAGTGTCAGGTAATGAATGGAAAGTAGGGACTCAGGATGTCGGACCTGCCAGCTGCAGCCTGGAACAGCCCAGTGCAATTGAACTTGTCACTGGGACAGAGCCTGAGTGTTTCTGCAGTTGTTCCAGGACCCACCTGCTTCCCCAATGCCTTTCTCTTGCTTTGTATGACAAGCAAGAAACTGTTGCTGTCTGTTCTGGTGGGTAAGCCTTTGCTTTTCAGAGCAGCAGGATAGGGGAAGCTTTGCTCAACTCAGAGATACAGAGATCTGAGAGGATATGAACCTAGAGCCTCACACTGGTCAGCCCCTGGGTGTAAAAATACGTCTGAGATTCAATTTTGTTAGTTGCATCTTAGCTTGATGTCCTGTCTGCTAAGTGTCCGTCTGCAAGCATGTGAGCATTGTCCAAACACAAATTTGTGAGCTAATAGTCATAATAACGTAGTCCTTGCCACAACACGCCCAAAGCTTTAATGGGTAACATTCTGGGAACAGCAGCCAAAGATGCATAGTAGTATTCATATTTCTGAGAGTTACTTCAAGTCATATACAAGCTCATATGTATGTTCTGTTTATATAAGCAGTGTTACTCGCATAAGTAAAGCCATGAGTTTGTTCAACCATTTAGTCAAGCAGCAGTCTCTAAAATTGCACTGTGTGAACCTGAAATGCTCTAGGATAGAAATTTCTTTTTCAGAAAACCTATCTAGGAAACTGAAGAAGCGTTTTAGTAAATTGAGTATGCTAATCAATATATATATAAGTACAAATTTTTTCCTTGTCAGTTCAGCTAAATGTTTATCACATTAGATACATTTATCCTGCTATATTTTATACAGTGCTTTGTTCTTTTGACTGCCTAAACTGTATGTAAGAGCAGAGTTTGGCTATTATGTCCTCTGTGATTTTGGAAATTGATATTTATGGTGATAGTAAACTGAACATGTTTCTAAACTGTACTTTAATTGGAGGGGATATTTAGGGCCGTGAAAGATTAAGCAGCCTCAATGAATAAGCAGTATTCCACCTCTTGCTTTAAGTCGGTAGCACTTTCATCACTTCTGTGAAGCTTAGGATATATGTCTGTGTGTAACAGAAACTGTTCATAACATCAACTTGCTGTACTCTGTTATGGAGGTCAGAATAGTCCACTTCATAATGTTTTATCCACGTCTTTGTTGTAGAGAGCAAATATGTCTGTTGTTGCTGCTTGTTTTGTTTCATCCTGCTCCTAGTTTTGACACTTATATTGACAAATTGTGATTACATTTATATTTTATAAGGAGTTGTGAGTACTGAAGATTTCATAGGAGCACTGGCTATATCTCCTTGTCTTGTTTAAATGTGAAGTACAATTATTACAAAATTGAGAGAACAATGAAGAGCTTAACTGTTCCCATTTTTTCTTCTAAAAGTACCACATTGAAGTGAAATTCTGTGAAAGAATGTAGAACAGAAAACAAATTTAAAAGTATGTAGTTATTCTGTGGAAATCACTACCAGAAAATAAAAGGCATTTTAAAGGTATTTTTGAAAATACCAGCAATGGTAGATATAGTTTAAAATTACAAGGGATATAAATCTTTAAGCCTTGGACTTTTCGTTATGAAGCTAAGCAATTGTTCTTCTGTGGAAGAAACTTATGTGTGGGTTATGTAATTGGCTTCACAGATTTTTTGCACCTTTTTGAAAGATGCTAGAGAGAGACATGATGCTAGACCACTGATCTGATTCCCTAGCACTGTAAAGTTGTTGCATCTCTTCCTAACTATACCCATTTCTATTAGAGAGTTATTGTGTCACAGTGAAGAAATACTAACTTCAGGATCCTGCAGTATGTAACATTGCAGGGGACCCTTGAAGCTGAATGGAGCCCTGTTCCTGCAATGCTCCAGTCGAGTTAATGTTATGAACTGTGTGACTGATGTTTTCGGGGCTGCACTCCCTGCTGTTTCAAACAGGAAGCATTTCCAGTATCGCTTCAGTTCAGTGAACAAGCCCACTTCCTTAACAATACAATAACAGGAATTTGATCAGAAACTTAAAAATTCAGTTCTCGAAGGCATGAAGATGATTGCTTTCATTCTTGCATTATCTCCAGTATTTATGGGTTTTGTTTGAAAAAAATGCTTTCTTCCTATTCTTTTCACAAGGAGGAATCTGGGTTCTTTATGATTGTTAAAATACTGTTCCAGTTTTGTGAGAGATTGGTCATTCTTCTTTCTTTCCCTAGACTAGATTTATGTTGCCAATATCACAATAGGATTCTGCAGGAAAATGCCCTCTGCTACTTCTAATGGTTTTTCAGCTTTTAATATCCATGTGGTTCACCACTAAGAACAGTAGTTTTAGACAGATCCTGTTCAGGTGCAGGTTGCTCAAGAGGAAACCCTCAGTCACTGCCTGTACTCATTTGCTACTTCTAATACAGGTAAAAGAAATACTACTGCTAAATAAAATGGAATTATTTGTACTGCAGAACTAAATTATTTGCTTTGGTTTTTACTGGTAAGATTTGCTTTCAGGGATCCCAGGCCATGGAGATCAGTGGAAAAGTCTGGAGCTCTGAAGACTTGACCTCAGTAGAGGAGGATCGAGTTAGGAAACATTTAAACAAATAGAGCATACACAAGTCTGTAGGATTTGGTGTGATTCATCCATGCATGCAGGGCTGCTCTCAATTATATCTGGAAGGTCATGGCAATTGGAGGAGGTTCCTGGGGACTGTAAGAAAGCAAATATCCCGCCTGTCTTCCAGAAGGGCAAGAAGGAGAATGCAGGGAACTACAAGGCTGTCAGCCTCACCTCAATCCCTGGGAGTGTAATAGAGCAAATCCTCCTGGAAGCCATTTTCAAATATATCATGGACAAGATGATTAGGAGTTGTCAGCATGGATATAAGCAGGGGAAATCATGCCTGACCAATCTGGTAGCCTTCTGTGATGAAACAGCTGGCTTTGTGGATGAGGGAGAGTGGTGCATGTTGTTTATCTTGACTTTAGCAAGGCTCTCAGCATCGTCTCCCATAACATCCGCATAGACAAACTGATGAAGTACAGACTAGCTGAATGAACAGTGAGGTGGACTGAAAACCGGCTGAACTGTTGGGCTTAAAGGGTTGGGCTGGGCACAGCATCTGGCTGGAGGCCAGTCCCTAGTGCGGTACCACGGGGGTTGATACTGAGGCTGGTACTGTTTAAAGGACCTGGATGATGGGGACAGAGCGCACCCTCAGCAAGTTTGCAGACAGTACAAAGTTGAGAGGAGTGGTTGATAGACCACATGGATGTGCTGCCATTCAGAGAGACCTCGACCTGCTGGAGAAATGGGCCAACTGCTGTTCAACTCCTCATAAAGTTCAACAAAGGGAAATGCCAAGTCCTGCAGCAGGTGAGGATTAACCCTGTGCCCTAGTACACATTGAAGCCTGGAAAGTAGCTTTGCAGAGAAGGACCCAGGGCTCCTGGTGGGCAAAAAGTTGACCATGAGCCAGCAATGCGCGCTTACAGAAGAGGCGGCCAACAACATCCCCGGCATTGCCAGCATGTCAAAGAAAGTGATTCTTCCTCTCTAGTGAGGCACTGGTGAGACCGCACCTTGAGTGCTGTGTCCAGTTCTGGGCTCCCCAGCATAAGAGATACATGCACATAGTGGAGAAAGTTCAGTGAAAGGTCACAAAGACAATTAAGAGAATGGAGCATGTGTCATACAAGGAGAGGCTGAGAGAGCTGGAATTGTTTTGCCTGGAGGAAAGAAGGCTCCAGAGATCTTATCAATGTGTGTAAATACTGCAAGGGAGGTAGTAAAAGACAACAGAACCAGCATCTTTTCACTGCTGCCCAGAAAGGACAAGTGGCAATAGGCAAAAATTGAAAGACAGGAAATTCCACTTGAATCTAAGAAATGACTTCTTTACAGTGAGGGTGGTCAAAAACTGAAATAGGTTTCCCAGAGGGGTTGTGGAGTCTTCAGCCTTGGAGATCCTTGAAACCCGACTGGGTAACGTCCTGAGCAATCTGCTGTAGCTGACCTGTCTTTGAGCAGGGTGGGGCCTGAACTAGACAGTCTGATGAGGTCCCTCAGTAGGGGAGCTCATAGTGCCTGAACTATTACTATTCTGTGATTCTATCAAATTAGGGTAGCCATAAAGGTTTGAGATAAATTCCATCATTTATAAATGGAGCATAAGAGCATAAGAAGCCAGGTAAAGGCTCAACATTGTTGGCCAGGAGTTGAAGGCTCCCGGGAGACCTTATAGTGGCCTTCCAGTACTTAAAGGGGGCCTACAGGAAAGATGAGGAGGGTCTCTTTAACAGGGACTGTAGTGATAGGACAAGGAGTAAGAGTTTTAAACTGAAAGAGAGTAGATTTAGATTAGATATTAGGAACAAGTTCTTTACTGTGGGGGGGGTGAGAAGCTGGAAGAGGTTGTGGCTGCCCCATCCCTGGAAGTGTTCAAGGCCAGGCTGGATGGGGCTTTGAGCAACCTGGTCTAGTGGAAGGCGTCCCTGCCCATGGCAGGGGGGTTGGAACTAGGTGATCTTTAAGGTCCCTTCCAACCCAAAACACTGCATGATTCTAAGAATACAGGATTTGTGCATATCAGGAGTGAAATACATATAAAAGGACAAATACTTGCAGAACAGACTTCAACAGTTTTGGCACTCTATGCTAAGTTGCTAATAGACATCTTCCAGATGGAAATTTCCAATTGTAGAGACCTTTGAATGAAAAAGTCATTTAAAAGCCTCTTCAATTTCTGTTGAAATCTGGTAATGCAAGGAACCTGCTGGGAAACCCTACGATTCAACCATGCACAGACTTGTTTTTGTAATGTGTGTTTGAAGAACTTGATTAAACTACCAAGTGCAAGAAATTGGAAGTCGTGGCTTTTATGTATGTGTGCAACAGTGTCACTAAATAAAGGGGAAATAGTGTAAAGATGCTTCTCTCTACCCTTTTACTGAAACTTTGTTTAATAGCTTATGTACACTTTCTGACTTTCAGAATTGCCTGGGCTGATGCCATGTTTTGGATAGTGCTAGGTGTGGTACTCGGGTAAATCACTCCTTTTTCTGCAGTTCATTCCTAGCTGTGGTTACACTTACTATGGATTAATTTCTCTTCCCTTTTTTAATTTTTTTGTGTCCTTTATTTCCCCTCCCATCTCCTTGTGGGGCATGGCATGGCATGTTCCTGGAGACACACCACATTTAAGCTTCAGATTCTCCCTTGGATGAGAGATTCTACAGCCATTCTGCAACAATTCAGACATTTCTCTTGCATCTGCATCGTCAGCTCTGCAGGCCTTAGCAGAGATTCAGTAACTTCCCTTTTCTTTCACGATAGGCTCCAATAGCCTCTTCTTGGCCAACGTGCAATTAGTCTGTCCAGAACAACTGCAAAGGCTTTCCCTTTTCTCTTCAGTAACAGATGGGTGCTTGCATGTTTGGGAAAGAAGATAAAGGCTGGACCTGTATTTCTCAGCCATCTGCTTCCTTGATGACCTCTTTCTTTAAACTGTGTTATGGAAGAGGACTAGCAGGGTCTGCAGCATGATGGTTCTACCTAAACAAAAAGGCATGGTTCTGGCCCTAAAATTTTCCAATAAAAAGAGAGAAATGCCATGAAAATCAGTTAAATCACTGAGGCTTCACATAGGTGTGGAAGTTAACAGGGATGAAAGTGCATCACGTAAGATAGAAAATATTCAGCCATTCAATCTTTGCAAGACATTCCACCCACAGATCCTAAAAATACTGCCAAAATTTCATATGTTAAATTTTGTAGCACTATAGAATAGAAGCGTATGTATGTGTTTTATACCTGACATGAAAAAGCCCGTTGACAGATGTGCTTGTGTTGAAGGGAGTACAAGGTCTATGCTGCTTGATTGCAACATTCTCCCACTTGCTCCTGTATATACTTGGGAAGGGCAAAGCTTTTTTTTTTTTTTTTTAATTGCATGCTGCTTTCTGAAACTTATGTGAGGTCATGATACCCACGTGCATGCTGTGCTGCTTGGAACTCTTGGCTGTATTATCCTGGGAGGAGCATTGCCGGTTTCCTACAGGACCCAATAGAGCGGCATTTTCCCTTTGGGAAAGTGATTTGTGTTTCTTTATTAGACCAAAGCTAGATGCTATTTTAGTCCTCCAAACTCTGCACTTTACTGATGTAGACTCAGACTTTCATGCTTGCTGCTGTGTAGAGGGAAAAAAAAGAAAACCCCATGGATCTTCTTGACGTCTGCAAGTCATGTTTTCTTTTGGGGGAACAATGCACAGACAGACATACTGTATAGAGGCATTACAGCACTAAGGGGTAGATAAAGCAGGAAGGAAGGAAGGAAGCAGTACAGATGTGGAAGATCTAATATATGGCTACATAGTGGGCTTTTCAGAGCAGGGTAACTATCGTTGCCTACATTATTCATACCTCTCCCAGCAGACAGGACAATATCAATGATCCCGGAACCTCTGCCTGAGGACCCTGCCTCAAATCTCTAGTGTCTCAGTCAAGAAATGGTAGAGATTGGCTGCCCTGGACTGGTGTTGGCAAGTCAACTATTAGACTCATTAGATAAACCATGTTATCAGGAACATGCCTCAAATATTAGCTAGTTTTCAGAATGTTTTAAAAGGATACAAATGTCCGCTTGATTGCACCATTTGGAAGAGCCAAGTTAACCTCAAAAAGTAGTATTCCTTTGTCCTGCAGGATTAGGAGACTGTTGGGGAACATTCATAAACGCCCATTTGGATGAAGGCTCCACTTCAACATGTTCTGAAACAAGTGAGCACTCACTCCCTTGGACAGCCGAAACCTAATGCCACATGTATAGCTCTCTGTCACGGTTTAGGAGGAACTGAGCCTGTCATCTTCCGACACGGCCTGAAAGCAACGTCACAGAACATGGGACGTGCAGAACATTTTGTTCATAGTTGCTCAAAGGTGGCAGAGTTCCACAGTCATAAAGCAGTCACGTAAGCAATGTTGACCGAGGCCAAGAGAGGCTAGTGAAATTAATGTTGAACATGTTTACTTCTCTGCTCTTTACAGGTACTTTAATATTGCCTGCAACCATGTACAGTGTTAAGTAGCAAAATACCTTGCAACATGTTATCCTCATTTGTTGCAGGCTGTGTGGTCTATAGTTGCTTACTCTTCAAGTGTCTGTGGCTGTTCTTCTGCCTGGGGTGTTTTGTCACAGATTACTTTTTGGACTTCATTAGGCAAGCATTTAACTACTCTGGGAATAATAGGACATGTTTAAACAGAGAACTGTATTAAATTCACGTGTATGAGAAGATACTTAAGGAGTCCCATCAGATTGCTAAGAAAAAGTAAATGTACTTTTTAACGGTGTATGCAAACAAGCCAAAATTCAACTTCTGCAATGGTAGGACTGGGGCATGAGTTGTGATTTCTTCTGCATTTGAGGGTTTTCTTTTCCCCTATGCCTCTTCTTTATTTGGCATGGACTAAAGAGGTTGCCACTATGTGAGGTCACACAAGCATCTCATAAAATGCTCGTCTTTGCCTTTTTCATTCTCCAAGAAGCAACAGACCAAAGATACAGAGGAGTTTGGGATGCCTGCCTCTGAACCTGGACGGGAACTTTTGAGATGGGGATCACGTGTCCTTGTGTCTGTAGGAACTGTTTCTCAGAGCCCTGGCAAAAGTGCCGGTGCTGGGACTTGCACTTAGTCTTGTTCCTGCATGACTGTTTATGGACCTTCCTCACTGAAACAATGCTCAAAGTGTTCCTGGTTTACCTCCACCAAAGTATATTTCTCTTTCAAGAACCCTGCCAGGTTTTGTGATTCCCACATGCCTGCAATAGCTTTTGTGATTTTTTTTTTGCCTCTTAATTTGGGTATAGAGGTGCATTTTCTCCCAGTCTCACACTATGGTGACCATGTACTCATGCTCCTGTGTTTTTACAGTGTCTACAATGGTGAAAAACCAGTCGCTTCAGTATTCTTTTTCAGATAGCAAGACATGGATTTTCAGTGTGAGAATTAATTACTTCTACATTACAGGATCGCAGACTGCAGATTTAATTTTGTGTCATTTCACCTTTGAACTTAGCAGGCCTCAGAGGTTTCTGGTAAAAACATATCAAGGTGACAACAGCAACAGACCATATTGTGAGAAGGTGGTTTTTATTTGTTGGTTTGTTTAAATCACTTTTACAAACTTACTGACTTCCAGTGGAAGGTGATTTGCCTCTCAGCATTAATGTGGCTAAACAGATAGTTAGAACCTCAGCCTTGGGCCTGTTTGACTTTCTCAGAGCCTGGGCAACCCGCTGGTGATATAAATGTCTTAGAGATCCCTGAATGGGGAAGAGAGGAAATCTCCAAGGCCAGCATGGCCTGAGCATTCTCTTCAGGCCATGCAAAGTTTTTTAATAGCCTTATGAACACATAATGTGTAAGTAAAATGAGAAATATTCTGAACTACAGGAGCTTGAACACAAATTGCACTATTAATTGACCAAATCCATTGCCTAAAATGCTTTCTCCCTTAAATATTGTCAATTATTACTTTATATCTGGATCTGGAAGAGCACTGATCGGAAGTAACTACTTTTTGAATGATACCTGCCAACCAGCCTTCTCACAAGGACAGCTTATCTGCCACAGCAGAGGGAGAAGTGAGTGCTATGCAGCTTGTCACCAGGATCTCCCATGATATAGCTCTACAACTGTGAATGCTCAAAGGAACCCTTGCCAAAATGCATTGGCTGCCGCACGGCCTGGGATGGCTTCCACCTAAAACAGACCAGCAGTACAGACCTCTGGTGACTTTTAACATTAACAAATGTCACCCACTAAAGCAGCCTCACAATTGAAAAGCTAAATGACAACTTAACTTTGCTAAAACTTTTCCTTGGACTAATTCACAAGCACTGTGCTTATGCAGATGATGATGATTTTTATTATTATTAGTGAAGTACAGACTGCAGCATTTCCCACACACCACAAACTGTCTTCACTTAGGGGACAACCCTCTATGAAAACAGATACCGTTAGCATAAATTAACCCATCAGAAAGAAGTTTAAGGAGTAGGTTGACTGAACAGTTCTGGAGCATTGGTGCTGTTACATGACTTTGGGTTGGGTCACTGAGACAGTGTTGGAGAAGCTGCTCTGCCATTCTCATGGGTTCTGAAAGGGCATATCCATCAATGATGTCTCACTCTGAAGAAATTGGCCAACAAGTATCCAAGGCAGTTTCTTTTAGGGGAAAAATACTGGGTTAGATTGTTTCCTTTGCAGATGACTATACCACACCTGTCTGGAGGCAGCAGTCAAACCAAGTAATGCACCACAAGCTGTCAGTGGCTTCTGAAAGTTATTTTCCATGTGAGTTGACCGTACTCATCTGCAAACGCTGCAATCATGACAAAACCAGCCTTTTTTGCTATTTGAGTATTTATGTACATTATTGCATATTTTAAAATATTTTAACCTTTGTGTGGCAATTGCTGAGATGTGGTTTATTACATAATTTTAAAAAAAAAACAACCACACTATGGCAACTCAAAGTGATACAATTGCTCTGTTTATGTATATAAAAACGCCTCCTGTTGGCAGTCATCCATGCAAGCAGCAGGCATAAACCCATTACTTGGCTTCTTCCATAGGTCAAACCCAGCCAATCTGCGAGGCGGACAGAGTCCTTTCTAACAGCAAGGCTCCCTGTAGCCATCTATCCAGAAATCTCCCCGTTGTACAGAAATTTTCCTCAAACAGTAACAAAATCAGTGTCTGCTGGTTTGAGGGTCTCATTCAGAGCACAGAAGGATTCCTCCCAGTGCACTAGCCCCCCTGATAATTCTTCTAGTATCTGGGGGAACCGTTTGCTAAGGAAGTTGCTCCAGATCATGTGTTTGGACACCTGGCCACATTTGTGTTGCGGTACCACATCAAGGCATGCCCTTCTACTCTCCTCCCTTTTTTCTCCTCTGAAAAAGTGACTTGTGAAAAAAGACAGGATTGCAGAAAGTTCTGTGCTGAAGGCAATATCAGCACTTTACTAGGCTCTGCATAGCAAAGACTTGAAGCCACGACATGTCCAGGCACAGTTAAAACCCATTGCCTTTCAGGAAGTTACTGCCATATGTCTGCTGCTCTCCTCGGATTGCTATCTTCGCCCTCCGTCAAAATGGCATTGCTGCAATGTGCTTAATATATCAGCTGAAGTCATGAGGCCTGTTGTGTCCCTGCCAGGATCTGACCAGGATTTGACTGCACTCTTCCTACCCATCAGCTGTATGTCAGGAACACGTATGACTTGGGCTGACAGCCTGGGGCAGCCCACAGTAATGAGAGGCTGAAGACCAAACACAGAGTTGTACAATACTGCCTCAGTAAAGCAGTGGAATGGGAAAGTTTGTCCAAAAGGCAGAAGAGCAGGAGATTTGGGGATGGCACGTGAAGGATGGACTGGCTTAAATCCCAACAGCTTGTGGTTCTGCTGCAGCCACAGTGCAAGTGAGCAGGATAAAGTGGGGACAGCAGCTGAAGCAGGTGTAGGAGTGAAATCTGAGCTCCCCAAGTCAGGCTGCCCTTATGCCACAGAACAAATATAGGAGTGCAGAGGGCTGCTTCTCGGGTGATCTGGACAGAAGCGTGAGCAGGAGCCCACACCCAAGGCCGGCCGGGCACGCAGTTACCCTGTGTGTGCTCGAGGAGCCCCAGCCACGGCAGCGCTTGTGGAGCTGCTGGAGTGCTCTCAGGCAGATTTGTGACCGTGCAGCCCTGCAACACAGCATTGCCATGGCCAGTAACTGGCCATCAGCTTTGTCCTGAGCCTGCAAGGCCTCAGTCTCTGCCTGAACTTTTCTTGACCTGCCTGCAGCTTTGTTTTACTTCAATTAGCCATGGCAGCAATTTCTGTTGGTGACTAGGTGTCTGTATCTAATGTGTTTTGCTTTAGTTTATCTTTGTGTGGTAGACCAGTAGTTTTATATAGACAACAGTAACGAGCAGTTGTTCTGGGTAGAAAGAGATGTTTACAACTCTGACACTACGATGTCCTGTAGAGCAATACAGGGCTGGTACGGTGGCGCGGAGGCATTGGGAAGTGGAGACATGAGATGCGGCGCAGAGGTCTGCAGGGGTAAGAGGTGGGGCACAGGCTGGCACAGGAGACTCCACAGCCATAAACAGCTCCGTAACAGTCAGTTAAAAGAACCTGCAGACCTGGAGGAGCTGCACAAAGCTGGTTTTAGGAGTAACAAAGAAAACAAAGAAATGGTATCTAATATACGTACATGGGACCATATATAGTAAATTTGGATGTTACCTGGACCTACAGACCAATTAAGAAAGACAAAGGTGTAAATGTGTGTTAGCAAACATACATATATGACCCTAAGTAGAAGGAAGATTGCTATTACTGTATAACTTTTTCCATATATAAATATCCTACCTGCATTATTATTGTTTTTCTGTAATAATTAGACCTAGACTAATGATGATTCCTGAATTAAACTGTGAAGATTTGCATTATACTAACAATAAATTCTTGCCTTTACTTATTCTTACAAGGAATCCTTCTTTTTTGCCCGTAAGGAAGATTTTAAACATAACAAAAGTGAACACACATTTTCTATATTTGTATAGCTCTTGCAGTGTCCCAGGAAGAGAGGCACTATCCCAAGTGGGCTGTTCGTGGAGCAGCCCGGGTACCTTCCCAAGATATGGCTGAGAGGGCAACTAGCAAATGCATGGCAGAGGGGAACCAAGTACCTACATCATCCTGATTCATCCAGCACATGTTTTCACTATGTGACTACACCCTTGTTTCCCACGGATTTTAAGCTTGAGATCTCTTAATTTAACATATGATCTAATTATGTACTTTTGACACTGCCATAAAACCATTGTCCTTATTTTGATTTTTTCTCTTCTTTTCAGTGTTCTGAAGTAAGCCTCTAGATTGAACACAAGATTACTCAGGAGTTCAGGTTTAAATGCTGATTTTTGTTTAAAGATAAGCAATGGTAATTGCTACTAATTGCATGTGTACAGTTCTTACACAGCAAGTGCATAGCGCTTTTACAAATATTGATGGAGTCAGTCTTGTAGTGCCAAGAAAATGTAAGTAAGCATAAATTTGGGCACTCAGCATGAAACAAATCTGGTAATACATGTGTGTAATGAAAGCGTGTCGTGGTTTATGCTGATTTACTAAGCCCATTGACTCACTTTGTAACCAAAACCCGGTTAAAGGAACTGGGGAGTGGCTGTGTAGGACAAGGGGCAATGACTGTACAGCCTGGAAGGGTTTGCTAGGGCAGGACACTGTAAACACAAGGCAGAAAGCTTGACTTGATATCTATTTCCTCACTTTATTTCTTCTTTATGGTTGTCAAATTCCAGAAAAGGACGAGTTACATTGTATGTGTCATTGAGCAGGTTGGGCTCAACATCTGTTCGCATTAGAACTGCATCTGTTTTGAGATGGGAGAGTTGAAGAAGAAAGCATTAAGAGGAACGCTGAAGCAGCAAGTATTGCTTCAGCAAAGCCAGTCTCTGGCTTTATTTGACAACCACCATATTTCCTCTTATAA
The DNA here is from genome assembly GCA_013401275.1 of Pandion haliaetus. Lineage (NCBI taxonomy): Eukaryota > Metazoa > Chordata > Aves > Accipitriformes > Pandionidae > Pandion > Pandion haliaetus. Next base: position 67,169 of record VYZV01026516.1, on the reverse strand, counting down.
ATTGATCAGATCAATTTATAAGCACTGTTACATTGTTTGCCCTTATAACTCCCATTGGAAAGTTTTTTCAGAAGCTCACTAGTTTATTCTACTGTCAGTAAAAACCAACTTGGGTACCTTGATACCCACTGTGCGCTTTAATTTGAAGAGCACACTTCCTTTCATGTGCTTCTTTAACTAAAAATTTACTTTAAAGTCCCATTCTCACTGATGGTCCTGCACTGGGAGCTGCCCTTAAAGAGCACCTGGCATTGCCGCTGTTTCCAGTATTCTAAGTCATTCCTGTGTTACTTTCTTCACTTGTTGCCAGTGCCCTAAAATAATCAGTGTAAGTAATTTGCTCTAAGTGCAACAATTTTACTACAGTGAATTGCATTTGCTATCACTTCGCTATGTGTGTATAAGATGTTTTCCTTAATTATTCCATTCATACATTTCTGCATTATTTTGAATTAGCCACTCAGCATGCTGGATTGGATTGACAGCCCAGAATTCAGTGTTCACTTGTCCTGCCCTGCATTACAGGATTTTTTTCTTTTCCATTGGCAACGTTCATGGATTCTTAGCAGAAGGAATGGAGATCAAATTAACAAAGCTGTACACTTCCTTTGCTGGCATTAAATAAATGCTGTACATTTCGAGTCATCTCAGCCATTTTCAAATCACTGTCTGACAGCCAGGGGAATCTACTGCTGAGCTCTGCTATTCTTAAGAAGAAAATGTTGCACTTGCATTTGGAGTAGCTTATTAATTTTGCTTTCTAAGTACAGCTAAAAATCAAATATAAAATGTGATTGAAAAACAAGCCAAGAGTTTCCAGTGCTACCTGACATAAATCATAACCTGTCACCATCCGGTGACTGACTCCATCCCACTAGGCAGGTAAGTCCTAAGCTTAACAGACTCCAGTGCATGCCTCATGCGATTTAGATGTTTTTTTTAACATCTACCGCTATTAACATCTTCCAACATACCTCCAATCCTAGAATGATTTTATTCCAGTATTTATTAAGAAAGAGTGCATGTTGTGTGGTAGACAGTTTTTGCCATGCAGCTAGGTGGCCCCTTCTTAGACTGTTGATATATTTATGACAAATTGTTCTGAATAAAATGCACTGCAAGTCAGTAATTAATCTAGTAATAAATTGCTTTTAGCTGCAGTCACTAAACTTTGTTGTGGAAAAATAAGAAAAGTTGCTAGAAAGAATTGGCTAAAATATTCAAGTATTTGTACTTGAAAAATACTGAAATAACTGTAAGTCAATTGTGATTTTATGAAGAGATTATCCCTGAGTGCAATTAAAGATGAACCATTTCATGCAAAAGAAGCTTGTTACAGCAAATAATATAGTTTGTTTATAGGTTTGTTACAGCAATGGAAAACACTCTGTCCTATGCAGAGGAATGCATAGGCACTAGCAGGAATGGCAAGACACTAGCCACCAGTTTGGCCACTTTATTTTCAGCCCAACACTACAGGGCACTTTTTAACATTGTTGTGTGAAGTATCACTCAGAATCTCCAAAGCTCTTTGCTATAGAGTAAAAGTTAACGCCTCCAAGTTCTTATGTCTGTATTCGCTCACTGACTGCTGTTTTCCTGCACATTCTCTCCTAACTGACCAGCTGCTGAATCTCATCTTTGAACATATTGATGATGAAGCTGTACAACTTTTTTTCTTGAGCTTATTAGAAAACAAGGTTATGTTTGTGGAGCAGGCCCAGCGTAATAGCTTTAATGAGCACATGACTTGGGAAGCTTGTAGCATTCATGTTGAGTCAAAAGTCATTCTGTAGATAAATATGTTTTAAACTTACATACTGCTGGGATATCACCATCTTTTGCTATCAAATGTCTGCTGAGAAGCCCTATTGAGATAGACATTGAATGACGTTGCAGCTTCAGTTGACAAATACTCACTGATAGCTCAGACTGGTTTTAGCACAGGCAGCAGGCTTTCCAGAAGCTGCCAGCGTGCTCCTCTTAGGTCTGGTTTGGGGCCTTCTGCATTTCCAATGACATTTGCATTGTGCAGAATAAGTACTGTGGGCCATCCCACTTCCAATGTCCATACAGTGTCTTGCCAAACATCGCTCATCCTTGCTTTGCAGTGCTGTCTTGGACCATGACGTATCAGCACACTTGTCACCACCACCTTTCATCGGGGAGAGCTGAACTTCAGTTCAGGGAGCACCACCAGGCAGGTGAAAGCCTCAGCTGCAAAACCTCATATTTGTAATGTGTTTTCTCCCATGATCGGTAGAGCCTTGCACCATCATGACAGTTGAAGCTCTGAGGCTTCATTTTGAGGTTCTGAAGAAATTCTGACTTTCCGAAGAAACATGTATTTTTGGCCAGTTTTGCCGCTGTTCTGATGTTTGCCAGAAGTGCTCCAACGTGAGCAGTTGTGCCGATGTTTTACCCAGAAAGCTGAGCTCTCATGGCTGCTAAATTAGCGCTGCACTGCCTTTCCCCACCTTAATAAAATACCCACAGGCATCTAGCAGGTATGTTTTTTGATCAGCATAGTAAGTTACCCTTCATGTCAGGTAAAAAGACAAACCTTGGATTGAACAAGGAAGCCTCCAGCTGTGAGTTAAGACTATGGCTACTGAGTGATCCAATGGTACTTCTTTGTATTGCTCATGAGCTTGGTTGTCATGAAAATTGGATTCTTCAGCAGAACTAGTGTGACCCTCCATTATGATTTCAAAACACAGTACTGTTTTCCAAGTTCAGGAAATAACAAATTTCAGTGAAAAATAATAGCTGTATAATTTTATGTCCTAGCATGGCACACAGGTGCTAGGAAATGACTACTGTTTTTTGACAAAGTACATATTCTTTTTAAAACTTATTTGACTTCGTAGCTTTTAAAGGCATTAACGTTTGTTATTGTGATCAGTTATGGATTAAGAGCCCTCATTTTGTCCCCCAGACACAAATGTATTTGCCCGTGCAGCTTCTACAGGGAACAAAAGAAAGTAACGAAGGAGTCGCTTCTGGAAAAAGTATACATAGAGCATCTTTATCTTGTTGATTATCAGTCCTTAATGCTTGCCAGCCTGCAGTGGTCAGTGGGCAAAGGCAATGAATGAGGCAGTAAAGAGACAACCAGGAAGTTTGGATGATAAAAGCCATTTTCCCAGAAGTAAGTAGAGAAATGCAGTGACAGACCAACCCTGTGGAAAGGCATACTGACAGCATGACCCAAGCGCTCACACCCATCGCTGCTGACTGCTTCCGTTAGCGCTTAAGTTCAGTCATGGTAAATCAACTGCCAGGGTGGTATGGTAGAGGTTTGCAGCACAGTTTGCCTGTCACTGAACTGGGACATCCAGGGCAGGGAGCTCACGATTGGCTGTGTTGGAAGACAGACCCAATACTCAGGTGGGAATGATATATAAAGAACCCTGGTAACAAGTCGTGTGGAAACATGGGCCCATTTGCCCAAATGAGCAAGGAAGGAAATATCTGCTCCTTAGGTTATTGGGCATGTTAGTGGAATATTCTCTTATTTTGGGAGATTTTGCTTCCATAGTGTCGTGGTTTCAGTTTCAGCTCAGCCGGTAACAAAGCACCACGAAGCCGCTCGCTCACTCCCCACCCCCTCCCCTGGCCACGGTGGGATGAGGAGAAAATACCAAGGCAGGCTCGTGGGTCGAGACAAGGCCTGGGAGGGATCACTCCCCACTTATGGTCACGGGCAAAAGACAGGCTCAGCTTGGAAAAAAAAACCAAAATCAATTTAATTTACTACAAATCAAATAAAAAACAAGGTTATTAGGAAGGGAAACCAAACCTCAGAACACCTTTCCCCCACTCCTCCCACCTTCCCGGCTCAGCTCCATTCCTGGTGCTTTCTACCTCCTCCCCCCGGCGGCGCAGGGGATGGGGAAACAGGGGGTTAGGGTCAGCTCGCCACACATTGTCTTTGCCGCTCCTTCCTCCTCGGGGAAGATTCCTCACTCGTCCCCTGCTCCACCCACGGGAGACAGTCCTTCACGAACTTCTCCAACGTGGGTCCTTTCCGCAGGCTTCAGTTCTTCCCGAACTTCCCTGGCGCGGGTCCTTTCCGCGGGCTGCTCTCCAGTCTCACACTGCTTCAGCGCGGTTTTTACCATGGAGGCACGGCCACCTTCGGGAGCCTCCGCTCCACCGTTCACCCCCATGGGCTGCAGGGGGACAGCCTGCCGTCTCACCACGGGCTGCAGGGCCATCAGCCTCCTCAGGCGCCCCTCCTCCCCCTCCTTCTTCACTGACCTCGGTATCTGCAGAGGTGTTCCTCTCACGTTCCAATCCCCCCACTCACTGCCGGTTCCCCTTCTTAAATCTGTTCTCCCAGAGATGCTCTCACCGTCACTGATGGGGTAGGCCTGGGCCAGAGGCGGGTCCGACTCCCTGGAGCCGGGGGAGCTTCTAGCAGCCTCCCAAAGGAGCCACCTCTGCAGCCCCCCCCCACCACCACCAAAGAAAACCACGCCACACAAACCCATACCACATAGTTTGTGACAGTTGTTAGCCTGTGAGAAAAGAGTTTAGCCATAACCTAAGGGACTGTTGAATGTCTGTGGGATGGTCTTTTGAAGATCTGAAAGTGAAATGATGTCTCTTACAGCAAGGCTAGAGATTGGCCTTTGGCTTTGCATCAGTATGTGCTCCAGAGAGAAACACCTGCTATTGTACAACATTGGGGAGAGAAAAGGATTACTTCTGGGATGGGGGATAAAAGCCAGGTACAGTCTGAACAACTCAAAAGGATGCAGGTGAAGTGTATGAAGCAGTCAAGGAAACAAATCCTCCCATTTCCTGCCGAAAGAAAACCATGGTTAAGGACTACGCTGTAAGCGAGGAAACATGTTTGTATCTGATTTTATTAGGGATAGTTGTATGGAGTCCATAGTCTGATATGCATAGGTTAAATTGTATTTGAATAACATTTTCCAGAAAAATACTAGCAACAAATTTATATAAGACAATGAATCTTCCATAGAAATGGAAGTTATCGAAGATTGCGATAGAAGACCAATAATTGTGAGGAATGGTCAAAATAAGGTTCTCCTGATCCATTGATCCTATAATTATGCAGAGAGAAACTGTAGTTCCGTGAACAATGGGGTTTTTATGCTTTGTGAGGGTAGAAGATGGAAGGACACCACTTCAGTCACCTGAACCACCAGTTCTGTTTGTTGTTTTGGCATTCTGCTCCCTCCCCAGTTAAGGTTGCTCAGACACCTGAGCGCCACCTCTCTGCTTCAGGTACCACAGGTAAGATGAATTCTGCCTTCACAAACCTCTCTAGCTTTTAGAAATGTGTCAGGTTCTCTGAGAGAAGTAAAGTTCTTTCCCTCATGATTGTAAGGGCTATGGAAAATCAGAAACTGAGGTTTCAGAAGATAAATAGCCAGGAATATATGAATTCTTCAAGATCTCAGTGGTCCAATTAAACCACTTCCTTTATGAAGACTCAGCTCATGAAAAACTGAGTATACTAATAAAACTGTGAGTCATCGTGCCTTTCTTATTGATTCTTGTTATCTTTCTGTATCCAAGGCAACAATAAATATGATTTATGTGCACTGTGTTTAATTTCCCGTGGTGTTCTAATCTCGCTTTGGTGTGTGGGAAAAGTCAATGAAGATGGATGGTGAGCAGAATGCAAACTGGGAGGCAGGCAGCAAATGTGGCCAGAAATTGAGGGGGGTTCATATTGCAGAGGGAAGTACACTTTTACATCTCTAAAGCTGATGCCATTTAGAGCATGTTAAAAGAAAAGGAATGATGTGACTGGTAAGGCAGGAAGATGGTCCTGTCTGTAACACCCACAAAATATGCCCATTTAAATCCCCTTGTGCAGATGAATCATAATATGGTGCTTAACCCTTACGAGCTTTGCTTCCTTCCACAGCACTGCTGGCCAGGAACAAGTTTCTGCGAGCATGTCTTCTGTAAAGTCCAGATAATCTAATCTATATTGGTCCTACCTGCTACAGCAGTCTCACTGCACCACACGGACAATGCGACACACATGGCGTCACAGGAACTTCCAGTGCCTTCACGTGTACTTCCTATGTCACAAGGGTGTTTTATGGATAGCTGCCTGTAAACAGGCCATAGGCTCCCTGGTGGCATCGTTTGCAAAAAATTAATTCAATCTTCTAGAATATAGGCAGACTAGAGGAAAATTACTACAGGCTATCTTCTGGTTCCTTCTTTTCAGATACGTTGTTGGGGCTTTTTTGTTTTGAAACATTGAAATCAGCTGCGAAAGCCCTCCCTTCTATTTATTGGCTCTGATAATATCCTCTGTACAACTGTGTTCCAGTTACTGTAGAAATGGTGCTATTTAACTAAATGCTATTTGTCTTTGCACAAGGGACAGTTCAGCCTACAGCTTCTGACAGAGTCGTGACCCTTGTGCCGCCATGTGGACCTCTGTATGGAGATACATGATACAAAAGAGGCACCACCGGCCGCCTGTGAGAATCTGAATGAAGATGAGATGCCAGAGCACTTGATTGAAATGGGAATCGGTGCTGAGGACAGCTAGCAGGAAAGTGCTTGAGAGTGAAACTGCAAATACGTATTGACTTCTGTTCCTCATAAGATTACTTACCATGGCTCAAGAAGCCAGGAGCATTGATTTGAAAACACGTCAGCCACGGACACAGAAAACTTAGAGGCAAAGTAATTAGACTTCTAGAAATGTCGTATGCTTCTGTAGAGAAAGCCTCAGAGAGAAAGAAAAATGCCTTTCCAAGGAGCAGCTATTTGTAGGACCATTGCAGCCACTGGAGAGGAACATCCCAGGAAGCCCAGCTTTGTCTCCAGTTGTTGTTTTTGGAATAAGAAAAAGGTCACATTCTGAAGCAACAATAGTTTAAGCCTTTGTGAGCAGCTCCTTCTTTATGGTTCGTTTTGTGGTCTCACCAGTAAATTATATTACTTTTTCTTCCAGGGAAAGGCAGCCCTACAGTTAGATAAAAGCCTTTTGGGTTCTGTTCCTCAGCTCCGCTATTCCTCCCTTCTCCAGTGAACACAGAGATCCTTAACCTACTTTTACGTTATTATGAGTCTCAGAGCCTGTGCCTGCTCCCTTTGAGGACAACTGGAATGCTGCCATTGACTTCAAAAAGAGCATGGGCAGGCTTCTCGTTAGTTAACATTTGTAAAGTGCTTGGAGGTACTTAGGCAACAGATGTTACATAAATGCGATTAATATTGTAACTTCGCTATCAATACTGCAATGCTATACTGCAACTTGGTCAGCAGGCATCTTAATTCACACTTAAGCACTGTGTGTTTGCAGGATTAGGGTTTAGTTAAATACAGATAAATAATCTTTCCATATTCAATGCAACTATTCATCTACATGAATAAAGCTTCTACTTTAGTCTCCTAAATAAGGAAAACTCGTTGTTTGTGTGTTTCTGTTTGTGTCAAAACTCTTTTAGAAGTATATATTAACACAAGCTCTTTATTTCTGGTACAATTACAAAACATAGCTGTTTAGATGTCATATGCTTGAATCATCACAGATGTCCAGGGGATAGCAATATAATAATAGATACAGAAGGCAAATGCTATTTAATACTGATCATCCAACCGTTCACGTTAGCTTTTTCCAGTTAATTGTCAAAATTTAGCTCTATCTTCCAGTGATACAGAGAAGTCCTTTAACACTGATGAGTTATATAGGTTACGTTAGTACTTTGGTGTAGTTTTTTATTTGCACATTCCATGCGAACAAAGTTATTTATTTATCATTTTACAGAATTTACGTTGATGTTTCAAATTCTGTGGGCATTTCTTAGTGATTTCAAACCGGAATCTTCAAATTTGGGCAGTATTGCTGTACTCTATCAGCTTTAGGCCACTACAGCCAGAGATTTGAAAAAGAAGTTAGATTCTTAAAAGACAGATGAATGTGAGTCCTTGAAATTAATATGTAATGATATATAATTGATATATAATGGCAGCCAGTGCAGACAGCGAAAGGTGGATGCAATATGCTCACCTGAGAAGGATTGCTGGCAGAGAGCTGGTAGGGGGCAGATTTTGTATGAGTCATGGCTTGTTGCACCAGCAATGGCAATGGGCTAGACAGCGAAATCCAATGGCTGGAAGGGAGTAACAAGCACAAATGCCTGTCCTGTTGTCGTGGTTTCAGCTCAGCTCAGCCGGTAACAAAGCACCACGAAGGTGCTCACTCACCCCCCACCCCCTCGCCTGGCCACGTTGGGATGAGGAGAAAATACAAAGGCAGGCTCGTGGGTCGAGACAAGGCCTGGGAGGGATCACTCCCCACTTATGGTCACGGGCAAAAGACAGGCTCAACTTGGGGAAGAAACAAAACCCATTTAATTTACTACAAAACAAAACAGAAAACAAAACACAAGGGTATTAGGAAGGGAAACCAAACATCAGAACAAACCTCCCCCCACCCCTCCCGCCTTCCCGGCTCAGTTCACTACCGATGCTGTCTACCTCCTCCCCCCGGCGGCGCAGGGGAATCGGGGATGGGGGTTGAGTCAGCTCGCCACGCATCGTCGTTGCCGCTTCTTTCCTCAGGGGGAAGACTCCTCTCTCGTTCCCTGCTCCAACGTGGTTCCTTTCCG
>VYZV01026516.1:36075-58311 GCA_013401275.1 Pandion haliaetus | reverse complement strand
ACATTTTGGCGCGCGGGTCCGACATTTTGGGGCAGCGAATTCTTCCAGCAACTTCTTAAAGGGGCCGCCTCTGCAGCCCCCCTCCCCTGCCACCGAGGAAAACCGCGCCACACAAACCCATAACACCTGTGTAGACAAGTCACCTACAGGACATACACTTTATATTGTATGAGCAGAGCCATCATCTGTTATGAAAGCTGTAACATGCATTAACTGATTGATTTAATTATGTTCCGTGAACCACTGACTTGTTTCCAAAAATTCAATCCACAAGGCATCAAAAGTCTTTTGATAGGTTTTCTAATATGATGTAATATTCCCCTTTTGTATCACACCCTTGCAATTCTCCATCAACATTCTTTATGCACTTCGGTTGCTCAGAGCCTAAAATGAATATTTTATAGTAGCTCCTTTGTGTATTGTAAGTACTTTGTTGTCATGTGCTGCAAGGATTAATCAATTCGGTTATCCTGAATAAAAACAATGTGATGTAAATGATTAACATGGCTACGTGTCTATCATTTCAGATACTAGTTTACTTGGTTGAGATCATAACCAATGCGATTTGCAGGTCATCCATGGATAATATGCTTGAAGAGCAAAGCAATCTTGTAAAAATGAACATGAGTTCAATAACAAAATAAAAATATAGAGAGTACAGAGGAAACCTACTTCGCATTTGAAGGGGAAAACATAAGGCACTTTATCAAATCAAATGTTCAGCACTTGTATTGCCACATTTATTTCATGTCAAGTACATGAAGAAAGCAATTCTTGATATAGACAGCTGTTTTACTAGTCTTTAACTGATGGAGAACCTGAGGTACATGGGTAGTTAGGACAAACACTTGCAAGCAGTGGAACTGATCAGAGCTTTTCATTTCTTAGATAAATAATATGAGGCACTTGGAGTGTGATGTGAAGAAGTATTTAGCCCATTATTCCTGTCATGGCCTAGCAAACGTAATGCCAGTTCATGCATCTATTGATATATTTGGTGTCTGAACACTTTGAGTCATAACCTCTCTACAGAAGAGGATGTTCAGCTGTTACTCAGTGTAACTGCTGCTTTGCAGACACTTTAAAGGTTAGCATTTTCAAGGCTGCTGTTCCCTTCTGTACAAGTATGACCTTTCATTCTCTTAAATTCTTTGTCAATATTAAAATGCAGGATGCTTCTTTGCACTCTGCCCACCAAATGATGCAGATCTTTTCCTATAAAAGTTAGGTTTGCCTTCTTAATTTCCATTCCATCAGTCTTTGTGCTGCACAGGGATATTAAAACTAGCTCTAAATGAGCTTACTACAGGTTCGTGTTGCTGAAGAAACCCATGCTCCCAGCTTTCTCTAGGTTTCACCAGTTCCCTTCAGCCATGTACCAGCTCTGAAGTGCATACCATTTCTCAGCCAGTTCAATGACTAGCAAGGAGCAGATCTGGTCAGGGAAGTGGAATTTGCCTGCAATCTGCCAGTCACAGCCACAGAAGTGGCATGCTAATGTTGCTTTCCAAGTTAGTTGAACTAGCTGAGTCAGAGAGAGGTTCGGAAGCTTCTCACAAAACTTCACTGCACTACGCGGACATAAACTTTCTCCTCTCTCTAAAGCTTATGAGCAACTATTTTATATAGTCTTCAAGGTGACTGATTAAAAATTTAGTTTAACATATAGCTGCTTAAATAATTTAAATTCTGTAGTGGAGTTAAATCATCAAACTGAGTAATAAGGATGGGTATTTTCTCTACCCCACCTCTACTTGAATTCAGCTAACTCAATATTGTATGCCTGTAAAAGCTTTACACTGAAGTTTGGAGATAAATGTTGTATATAGGTTCCTTGTTAAAAATTTGTTGATTAAGTGATAAGGTCAATGATAGGCAGTGCCTGATATATAATGCATTGAACCTGAAGATCCTTCAGGCTGAGCTTCCATTTTGCAGGGAGAAGACAGGGAAAGCAGTTCCTTTAGTTCTGGATGCCTAGGGAGAGCTGGCTCCATTCTTCCTATGCACCTCTAGCATCTGTCATTTACAGATGTATATATCCTTTGTTCACAAGGCTGGAGAGAACCATTTTGTCATTGTAGTATGACCTCCTGCATAAAATGCTACAGGGCTGCCTGGCATTAGCTGTTGTCTAAACTAGAGCACAAATATCCTGTCTTGATGTTAAAATTGACAGAAATGAGCAAGTAACTGCAACCTTTAAATGCTCTCAGCGTTAAAAAATTCTTCCTTGTTTATAGTCAGAATGCGTCTAGCATCAGTGTCATTTGCATGTAACGCAGAGGGGTTTTTGTCCCCTCTGTTTAGCATAGCCATTTATTAAGGCAGACCCAGTCCTGCCTAGAAGCTACCAGTCACAGTCATCCCTTGCACAGCTCCACTGAAACAAATGGTGTTTGTTTCAGAGACTCTGCTAAATGTAATCTACCCTTCAAAATACTTCTACAGTTACATTTGGATCATCCACCTAATGCATTTTTTCTTTAGTTTTTGAAGGAAGACTTATTCCCAATTATGTAGCTTCTTTTTCTCTACAGTGCTTCACAAGAGTGGACAATTGTTCACTAGGAAGTGGTGTGCACCATAGAACAAGGTCGCTGATTTCATACTTGAAAAACTACATGGTCTTGTCATTTACAACAACTTTTTTTTTTTCTTCAAATGATTATACTCATGAACTGAAGCAAGAAAAGTAGAATATAGACCAGCAGAGAGACAAAAGCAACAGCTTATTACACAAGATGGAAAGCTGCAGATCTGTTTTATGCTTTCTCAGAACATTCAGGAAATATTTTCTTATACTTGGTACTCACACCCTCTTAATTCAAGGAGACTCTAATGTAATCAAATAAATATTGTAGCAATGAAAACCGTTATATCAAGCACGAGAAGTTTTGTGGTAAAACGAGAAACACAAAAAGCTGTCCAGAACATTATATGTCATTTAACTAACTTGTTAGAGCTGATTTATTAATGTCTACCTATACAGGCTGTTATTTGTCCTAATTTTAATAAGGATCTTAAATATACGTAAAGTCCACCCAAATACTGAATATTCTCTTTTTGATCCCGAAGCCCCTCTCGCTACCAAACAACAGCTCCACCTTGTTAAGAGAATCCCCTGTGCTACGACCACGGTGGGCAGCGAGTCTGATGTGACCACCACGGAAGAGAGTAAACTTGGTTTTTTTCTGGGTTTGGACACCTCTCCCACAGGTGAACTGAATTATTAGTTTCAATGCTCAGGTTTTGTTTCCTTGAGCTCTTAAAAGCACTTGGCCTGCATCATTCTTGTTCTAGTACTAATGATCTCATTAATGATGTACTACCAAGATTTTTTATGTGACCCTTTTTAGTTCTTTCTTTGCTCATTTCAAACTTAGCCACAATCCCAAACAAAGCCATACAGCCATAAGCAAGCTCGGAATAATATTTAGCAAATGTGATTTGTGTGGATATCCATATTAATTTCAAATCATGCCTTGTTTGGCAATCATACGGGTGCACTATTTGTAATTCACCAATGTTCTGTTATTCACCACATTATGCAGTTTATTGTTGAACAGTTTACTATTTCTTAGTTTATTTTTAATCAGTTTACTGTTAAACAGTTAAGCAAGGACATACGTACATGGACACTGAGAGGAGACTGACTCTGGGCTGTGAAAAGGAGCCAACATTTTCAATTACATGGTCAGTTTACTATTTCTGCCCTCTAGCAGAAAGGTAGCATCCAGATTCCAAATAAGATACTAACATTTTACTGCTAATGTCAGGCTGGCTATGGATAATAGATTTAAACTATTGTAGTCCTAATGAGTTCACCACAGCAACTTAATTAAGCAATTGAACGTGACAGGCAGTGCATTGTAGGGGGATTATTGCATACCTTTAATAAAACATAAAATAAAAAGCAAGGCATTTCAGCTACCAAGAAACCTCTGAAAACAAATCTCCTGTCCACCTTGTTGAAACAAATGAAACTAATGGAATTTTAAGAAAGTAGAAAAGAAAATAGGTCAGTCTTGCATTTAGCAGTCTGAGGATATTTATCACCACTCGGAAAAATCTGCCCAGAATACTGTATTTATTTCTCATAATACATTGCACGGTGATTTTTACCCTGGAACCAAAAAACGATTCAAGCAATGGTTTAATGTTAGGACCCTCCTCTGTGTATTCTGACAAAGAGCATGAATCATTAGGGAACTGACCTCAAGGTGTCCTTTTGAGGAGCGAGCAGAGATGCAGACAATCTCCCTTCATGGAGGTTTGTTTCCTTTTCTGGAGAAAACTGCAGAGGCAGTGGAAATAAATAGTGTTAACAGCTAGGAGTTGGTGGGATGGAGCCTAGTTTACTTAAGCCAAGCCCTATATTATTGTCAGAACTTTGCCAGACCAAAGTAACAATATAAATTGCAGCAGATAAATTTGTATTGACTAACAACATGGGTCTAGATCCAGTTATATAATACAGAAATGCCCAAATCATGTATTTCACTAAAATTATGAGGAGAGATGAAATTCTGCCATGCTAATAAAAGGAATTTTATCTGCATAAGCCAGGCACTTATCACAAGCACTCTACTGACAGGAGCTATCAGCATAGTTGTGCTGTAATGCCTTCCAAGGCCTTACCTTCAGTCTTTCTCACCTAAATGTAGTACGTCAGAGAGGGAATTAAAAGATTAGGCCAGTCAGAGCCGAACCAGGAGGACATGAATCTACTCTCCTTTTCAGAATTTTTGAGATTAGTATGCTGCAGACTGCATGGAGAAATAATAAAGACTTTGATTAAATCTGTTTCAGTCTGGAGCCATGAAACAAACAGTAACATGGAGGGTATTGTGCTTAAGCCTGCATTTGCAAAAGGGTTTGGCTTTCTTTTGATCCCTGCTTTTCTATTTGAGCTCTACTATGAGGTCTCACTGGGCTATATTCAGTCTTCAGTATCTGAAGGGCACTGATTGTCCCCATTGGATACCTGATCAGTGTCACTTGTAGGTAATAGCTACATATTCATTTAACACAGACTCTCTACTGTATCGATATTGTATTGTATTCTGAAGGCTATTCAAAAACCAAACCATGAACTTCAGCTTTCTCCCTGCATAGTCCTTGGACTTACCACTAGTATCAAATATATCAACTATCCCCCTCCCATCTTATATCTGATGTCAGCGATGTCCATTGAAGAACAGCAGATCAAAAGTTGAAGTTGTTCGACTTATCCTGGAGTTAGCAAGTGGTCAAAATGAAGAAGATGCTATTTCTATTTAGTTGACTGACACCTGAACAACCACTGATATATGAGTCCATGCTGGTGAAGGAGAAAGAGAGCTGTGAAGGTGCCTGGCACACTCCTCATCACAGTCCTCATCTAAATGCCATGGAGGCTTATCTGCCACTCCAGTACCAGAGTGAGGGCTGACATTCCCTTTGTTTCCCTTTCCTGTTATTTCTCTGCTATGCTCTCTTCCTTCAGCTGAGGATAATCAAATTAGGGACATACTGTGCTTTCTATGTTTAGATCTCTAATTAGTTTACTCAATGGGTAAGTATAATTATCCTCATTTTGAACCATCATAAGAAGATGAAAGAATTTGCTTAACACCTCACCCCAAATAATTTATATATATGCTTTTGTATCTATGAAAATCCTACTAATGTATTCCTTTTAGTAATATCTTGTCACAGTTAGTTCCACATGCTAACTGTGCCCCACATCTCACTTTCAAGCATTTATTTCCAAGTAAACTCCATACTAGACGTCTGCCCACCAGACAACCCACTGCAGAGGGTGAGAGGCAACAGCACGCACAACAGCAGCGAAGCAGACTTCCTGCAGGGCACCTCAGCCTCTGCAAGGTAAGTAATGAAAACTTTTATATTTTCCCCGTTTACTCTGATAAACCAGGAAAAAAAAAAAAAAACAGTAGGTGTATGTTGACATTTAATTTCTCCCAGCCAGTTATTTGTAAGCACACCACTTCTCAGAGCAAATATAAAGTGATGCACATAGAAGTTAAGTAATTTAAAAGAGTCTGTGGCTGATGAATCCCAACCTACTTTTCTGTCCAGTGACCACTCTTTGTTACAATGAAGGACTGAAAAGTTGCACCCATAAGCCACAGTCATTCAGAAAGTTCATTTTTCTTTTTTTTTTTTTTTCAGCTCTATCTTATGTGATTTTTTTTAAAGAAAAGAAAGTTTAAAGGAACCTTGAAAAAAGTTTTTGGCAATTACCTCCACAGTGGCACATGTATTCTGTTCAGCACAGTCATTACATTGGAGCATACAAAACCCCAGCTTTCATTTGTCAAGACTGACTTTTAAGAACCTTTTTCACCAGTGCATACAATTTGGTCTGTGTGTCCTCTTTTGTAGCCATCATTAACTCAGTGTGGGCTATAAACCCAAGGTTCCTCAGCTGGTGCCAACTGGCATCTGTCACCACTCTCTCCTTATCTGCTACCTCTGCCAGTTCCCAGTGTTAAATGAGGCCACACCATGCTATCGTCGGGATTAGACCTAACGCACTGAGTTCTGTCTGCCCTGTTTATTTTTACCAACTTATTTAGATTTCCAGTCTGGGCAGCCGAGCTCCAGAAATGCTGATGTTTTAATAAGCAGTAAATCCACACAGATGCAAAGCCTGACTATTTTCTCTTACATTTGTCTGTGTGTTCTTAGAGAGCATGGAGGAGATGCAAAATCCTACAGCGCAGGAAGCTCTACAGAAGTTACTTCCATACCACTGCCATGTGTGTGTCCAGGGGCTGGAAGGCCCAGGGGACACAAGGAAAGACAATTGCCCGCCTGTGACAAGAGGCACTTGGAGCAGATTGAGCTAATGCTCTGCAGCTATTGACCAGAGAATTGTACTCCTACTATTTCCTAAACCAGCTGTGTCTTTATTAGATACTGGGAGATAAAATGAACAAGCAAATAAATGGATTTATAACTTCCTCCTCTAACATGTAATGATGATTAGATAAAAACACTGTATGATCCATTTATAACCCTGATCTGGAACTGATGGAGCAAAATCCAAGTTCTCCTCAGTTTCCTCCCTTCATGTCTTTTCTTATTACTGCACAAAATTTTTCAGCATCATGGGTGTTTACACCTTCTCTAACACTTATTTGCTTATTTATTTGCTCTTTACCTTCCTTAAATTCCACACCATAACTTTTTGATTTATCAACTCACTCCTCAGAAAGTAATAAAAACATCAGGCTTACAATTAAGAAAATAAGGCTAGTAAGGCTAAGAAAAAGATGGAAATTAAGCAAGCCTCCAAAGGAAAAAACTGTGGAACACATCCAGAGGATGTTATAGATAGCAAAATTTTATACATGTCCAGGAAGCAATTAGATCCATGGAAGAAAAACTCTTCAAGTGCTGTGAAACAGAAAGATGTGACCTCTCAGCAAGTCAGTTAGTTGCAGATCACTGAAGGATGGGTGGTGAACTGGGAAGAGTCACTACATGCTTTCCTTGCTCGTCCACTGCTTCCCAAGCATCCTGTGTCAGCCACTTTCAAGGAAAGTCTAATGAACTAGATGGACCTCTGCCCTGATTCAATACAGCAGTTCCTACATTTTTTTATCATCCATTTGGGATGGGTGGATTGCTCGTTTGATTGATTTATCTACTGTATGACACAGAAACTGTGCCAAGAAAACAAATTGCTATATTCATCATAATGTTGCTGGGACGGAGGTCAACAGTGCAAAGCAGCACTTCTGGACTGATAAAGGTATAGCTTGACAGCCTCAGAAAGGAGTTTCAGAAAGAGGTGCTCAAGGTGTGTGCCTGTGCGGGTAAGAGAGAAAGAGTAGGCAAATGCACAAGCAGAAGTGTCACTTGGTCGTTCTTCAAGCATCTCACGTAAGCAAAACTCTCATGACAGATGATAGATACATCTCTGCGTAGCTTCAGTGAGAAGCTGTGTGAACTAGGAAATCAAGTAGCACTGCATTAATGGGGGCCCAAGTGAGGCCTGGTGACAATGAGGCGCTGCCCACAGAGCTGTGAGGTGGTGCTGGCAAGGAGCTGGAAGCATAATTCAACTCCACCAGCGCCTGTGCTAGCAGGATGTCCTGCTTACCGAAGCCCAGGGCAGAGCTCCTTACGAGCAAAACATCAGCACCCTGCAGTGCAACACTGCTTTAAGCTGCAGAAGAGTCATGTTTTCCCTATGTGAAGTTCGTCAGGATGAGCTCCAGGTCATTAGCTGAGGTTTCACTAACTGAAACTTGCACTTTCAGGCCACTACAATGTCAGGATCGCATTTTCCTATGCACAGATTCCCCTTTCCCCACTTTCTTCTTTTTCTGTTTCGCTCAATGGTGATGCTTGGCTTGTATCATTCTTCGCACACGGTAATTGAGGGTAAGTGCCCTGAGTTTAGTGACTGTACTTGGGTCAAAAGAAGGTGAAACAGTTGATGGAGACTCATGGACACAAGCCAGAATGGGTTTCAGATCTCTGTTTTCTTGTCACTTCATAGAAACTACATTTATTTAGTCCTAGGAAGTGAAATTCAACATTGCAATTAATATTTTTTTTTTTTCCTCAGAAATTAAAAAAATCAGACTACTGAAGTTTCAAAAAGAAATAACATTTCACAACACTTGACTGTTCCCATAAGCTTAAATGCAGCTATTTGTTTAGAAATATTAAGCCCAAACACTTGATATATATCACTTGCTTCTGGGAGAAAAATAGTCCAAACCAGTCAACCTTCAGCTTGATTCATTACCACCTGGCAGAATGGACCTCTGTCACAAGCAAGGCATTGCAATTTACAGTCCTTACCAGTCAGATGTAGCCTCTGACTATATTTCTCCATGAACAGATCTAGAAATTGCAGCCCAAATAATTATTACATTCTTGGAGCTTATTAGTTTTATGCTTTTAGATAATTTTTACCTATCTGTCTACCAACATATCAAAAGTAGGATTCATAGACCAATTACTTACTGTTTTCTTGATTATTTAATGTATTCTGTGATTGCCTAACATGAGCTAAGATGGTGACAAGCATCTGTGTTTTTCCATTCAGTTCAGGCTATTTTTTCTATTTGGGGAAGGGAGAAAAATATTGCTTCTGTTTCTATCACTTTCAGTGCTCTGATGCACTTCATTCCTTTTTTCTGTACTTCACTTCCCTTTCCAAGCTATAAAATACTTGGACCAGGTACTCCACTCTAAACTGATTCATACATGCTGGAGACAGTTTTCAAGAGCTCATTAATAGAAGAACCTTGCTCATCTATTTGTTTTCACCTTATTAAACCAAAGCCAGATTGTATTAAATTATGTATTCAATTGTATTATAATCATCTTAGTACATGTGTCTGCAGTAGTCAGCAACTTACAAACATATGCTTATATAAATAGCTTTACTCTTGAGATATTTACGGTGGGTTTGGAGGTTATTCAAGTATCAACATCCTCATGTGTATCTGTATATATGCAGGATCAGGGTCACAGCTTTCTGAGAAGTCATTTCTAGACAGGAACATGATATGCTATGTTTCACACTGTGACAGATCTTGTAGTAATACTCAAATATTCAAGAAAGATTCTCATAAGAGCGTGACTCAAACCGGCCTCGACTGTCAGCATGAGTAAGGGATCAAATGCTCAGAAAAGAAAGAAGTATCAAAGCAAGAAGCCAAAGCAGTGTAACTCTTCTCTGGTACAGGAAGCTGCTAATGAGCAAAATGCAGCTGCAACCTGGCGGTTGCCAATTACAAGGAAAAATAAAGATAATTAAGAATGTTAGATGGAGAACTAGTTAAGGAGTTTATATTACCTGACTTTGCCTTAAACCAGATGATGAGAGATAAACTAATAAACCAGAATAACTCATGAAGAACATATCCGATGGGTTCAACATTTGCAGACATCAGAAAAGCCTCATCTGAGGTTTGGTGTTTCTACTACAAGAGCATAGCTGTGATTTGTGGGGTATTACCCACATCAAATATTTTTCATGCTAAAAACGATTGAAAAATAAGTATATTCAAAATGCAGGACTTTTTTAAAACATTTGAAATTTTAATTTTGTTTTCAATCCCAATTCTAGAATTATTTACCAAACTATGCATTCTTTTTGGTTTTGTGTGAAGGTAGCAGGTTTTCTACATTAATTTGACTTGATAATTGAAAATTCTGTTTCTCTGCAGCGTCACATGCTGCCTTATTTGTTGTTGTAGTAGATAAATGAAAAACATTTTTAATTGAATCAGTGCAGCCATATGAAGTCACAAGCTCCTTATGACTGAGCAATACATTATTGATGTACTTGCATAGCTACATATATTAAACATATATTTTTCTACAGGAAACTCAAACAGAAGTTGATGTGAAATTGGACAAAAGTTGGTCTGTGTGTATGCTGTAACCTCGGGGATGTGCTGGTCTTCCTGTTTAAGTGTGGTATGGCTGTCCATCACATGAACTGTGTGCCTGACGTGTTGTTGTGTGGATGTACCTACTGTGTCGTCTCAGTGACCACAGTGGATTTATTTCACATGCACTTTATAGCCATGTATAGAGCATGTTATATGCTCTGTGGATATGCCTGGGATTTCATGTGATATTAATTCTGTCTCTTTCCCACTGAATTTACCCTTTTATCCATTGTTCACTAGGTCTCTCCTCAGCCTCCTCCCACCAGGTGAAACAAGTACAGCTCCCTTAACCCTTCCTTGTAGGCCACATGCTGTAGGCCCCTAACAATCCTAGCACACTCCCCTGCATCTTCTCAGCATCCATCCTAACTGGACCAACACACCCCCCCCGCCCCCACAAGGAGTATTTCAGATGGAGTCTCACAAACACTGACTAGAGAGAGACAACACAGAGCGACTGGAAGAGTGAATCCATGCATATAAACTTGCTAAAGACCTGGATGTTTTCATTTAGGTGTAAAGTGTCTTTAGAGCTCTCTAACAAAAATGCAGCAGGTTAAGATAAGATCACTCTTGCCCTGGACAGGAGCACTGCATCAGGGCATAGCTCTTTGGCATAGGCATAGCAGGGCTTAGCACTTTCACCTTCATGTTAATTTTCTTCAATGTTTTTAGCTGATAAACTTTCACAAGTGCTCATTTAGTGACCGGGTATGAACACTGCACCAGTGGAGGACTGCTGCCACACGGCAGTCAGGGCAGGCAATTCAGGCAATACTTTTTGGTCGACTCACCAGATGATCCTGGTGGGAAAGGGACCCTCAGTCAGGGCCAGCAGCTATTCCAGCTCCAAAGGACAAATACAGTGAAACACACACCTTACTGGTGACCATAGTGAACAACTACCAGATAGATTAAATTAACTCTTTGTCTACTACAGCTGCTGTTAAGTGTGATTTGATCAGCTCTTACCCATCTCTAAGGGAGTCTGAGACTCTTTGGTTCTGGTACTGCTCTTTGATATAGAACGGTTGTTGGTCATGTTTATTGTCACCCTTGAGGATGTTTGGTCAGGACCATCTTTACTGATGTTTTCTGCTTGCCATAATTGGCTGAGGTGTTATGCAGAACTATGGTTCTGCCCAGTCAGGGGCTTCATCACATCTGCCATGGGCAGCCAACCCTCCGCATCCCTTTCTACTTCTGGTCTTTAAACTGCTGCAATTTCTGCCATTGCTAAGCCAGCTTAGTGCAAGTAACATTCTGGAAAAGACAGCTGTTTACCAGTGCTCACCCCAGAGGAATGGCATCTCAAAACCACTGTTATAACAGCTATTCATTTAAATAGGTATAACCACATTCTGGTGAATTTAACTCCCTGAATGCAAAACACATCCATTTCTGGCTTTGCCAGGGATTTGCTTCTGGTTTGTACCATCTTTTAGTGACCACAGCTGTTCCTCCATGTCTCTGTACACTGCTTTGAGCTATATAAAGAATTGCTAACACTCAGTAAGGTCTGCATATCCAGCCTGATAATTCAATATCGCTTTCTCATGAAATGAACAATTACTGGACCTGGGCTTATGAGGTCTGTGAACTCTGGTTACAGCTTTTCCCATGACTGGAGGGATTAGGGTCTTTTTTCCACTTCAGATTCTCTCTCACCACTGGTTACAGGTGAACTCGCGCTGCAGCTGCTCCTTCAGCCACGGTATTTACAGCTTCCCTCACCACGCCCTGGCCAACTAGTTTCATGAAACTTTCAGCAATTCGGGGAGGGAATTAAGGAGCTGCATTTAGGCAGTCGGGTTTAGATGGGCAGGATCTCCCTCTAGAGGCCTTCACCAGCAACTGCTTCTCTCCCTTGGTTTCACAAAGACCTGTGGGAGAGGAGCTTCGGTAGAACCAAAATGCTGCTGCAAATCAGAGCTCTCACCCCGGACTGGATGTCCTTGCTTTCTGATTTGTCTTACAAACCCAATCCTTCTGCCAAACGTGGCTGCAATTTGCCAGCAGCTTCCAAAGCTCATGGAGAGACACCTCTTCCCCCTCCGACCCTAATGGAAGAGCAGGGAGAAGAGATGAGACTGTTTCTGTGCGCTGGACATCGGGCCAGGGGTTGCCAAGCAAGCAGCGCCCAGCAGCATTGGGGATTCCTGCCTCGGTTTTCCTCAGAAGGACATGACCCCAGCTTATCTGACAAGTAGCACCAATATTAGAATGGGAATAAAGAATGATAGAAAATGAGTCTGACAAAGAAGATAAGGAACCAGAGGAAACTCTAAACCAACCCATAATGAAGCTTCTAATGTAAATGTTTGAAAAGCATAAAAGAAAGCCAGAATTAACTAAGGTCTTTAGACATATTCAAGGATTAGTGCCACGTGTATTACAGAATTATATACTATATTGGGTTTCTGTGGCAAGGTTTTGGCAGCGGGGGGTGGTGAAGGGGTGGCTTCTGATGAAAAGTTGCTAGAAGCTTCCTCTGTGTCTGACAGAGCCAATACCAGCCAGCTCTAGGGCGGACCCGCAGCCAGACAAGGCTGAGCCCATCCGTGATAGTGGTAGCACCTCTGGGATAACATAGTTAAGAAAGGAAAAAAAAAGTTGTGGGGACACAGAAACGGCAGCCAGAGAGAGGAGTGAGAACACGTAAGAGAAACAACCCTGCAGACCCCAAGGTCACTGAAGAAGGAGGGGGAGGAGGTGCTCCAGGTGCTGGAGCAGAGATTCCCCTGCAGCCCGTGATGAAGACCATGGTGAGGCAGGCTGTCCCCCTGCAGCCCATGGAGGTCCACGGTGGAGCAGATATCCACCTGCAGCCTGTGGAGGACCCCACGCTGGAGCAGGTGGGTGCCTGAAGGAGGCTGTGACCCCATGGGAAGCCCACACTGGAGCAGGCTCCTGGCAGGACCTGTGGATCTGTGGAGCGAGGAGCCCATGGAGCAGGTTTTCTGGCAGGACTTGTGACCCCGCAGGGGACCCACGCTGGAGCAGTTTGCTCCTGAAGGACTGCACACCATGGAAGGGACCCATGCTGGAGCAGTTTGTGAAGAACTGCAGCCCCTGGGAAGGACCCACAGTGGAGAAGTTCATGGAGGACTGTCTCCCGTGGCAGGGACCTCACGCTGAAGCAGGGGAAGAGTGTGAGTAGTCCTGCCCCTGAGGAGGATGAAGCGGCAGAAACAACATGTGATGAACTGACCGTAACCCCCGTTCCCCGTCCCCCTGCGCCGCTGTGGGGGTAGGTAGAGAATCCGGGAGTGAAGCTGTGCCCGGGAAGAAGGGAGGGGTGAGGGGAAGGTGTTTTGAGATTTGGTTTTATTTCTCATTGCCCTGTTCTGGTTGATTGGCAATAAATTAAGTTAATTTTTCCCCAAGTCTGTTATGCCCGTGACAGTAATTGGTTAAGTGATCTCTCCCTGTCCTTATCTTGACCTGTGAGCCCTTTGTTATATTTTCTCTCCCCTGTCCAGCTGAGGGGGGGAGTGATAGAATGGCTTTGGTGGGCACCTGGACCCAGCCAGGGTCAACCCACCACATATACTTACTTCATTATCATAGTCCCCCATCTGACCTGTTGAATAACTTTTTTTTTTTTCAGATATACTTGGCATACAATAAAGTATTTCTGGGCATAGGATGAAAGATACATAGGCTACCAGTTTTTCTCAACAAAATATTCTGGATGTTATAAAAGGTTTACAGTTGTGAGTTTAAAAATAATAAACATGCCTTTTTTCTGTTAACTGGAGTAATCTCTGTTGAGAACTTAAAATCAACCTTTATTGTAGACACCATGTTGGATTAAATGAGTTTCACTTAGTACTTCCCACTCTTCTTATACTCCTTTTTTTTAACTTTCATCAATCTTTTGCACTCATGTTGATCAGGTATCCCACTAACAAGCTGGCCTCTGTTACACTTTTAAAGGATGACATCAGACTGAAACCCAGTGAGTTGCAAAAGTTGTTGGAAAATTTATACTGTCATATCAACACCTGTGTATAAATAAATCTTCTGCTGAGGTTGAGTCAGTTTAGCTGTTATAAAATTCCTGACTAAAGAATTCAGACTGCAAGCTCTTTTGAAATTCTAATGGTTAGCAATTGAACATCTCATAATCCAAAAGCATCTTTAGTACTTTTAAGAGGAATTTTTTTTAAAATAACAGCTAATAGATTTTTCTCAGATTTTAAAAGTGTAAGCTAAAAAAATGTAAATGTCAACCCATGATCTGAAGGAGAGATTGCAGTGCATGTCCATGCATAACCATCAATGTAACAAGCACTATGGCTTGAATAGTAAGAATAATTCTCAGATATAAGTTATTGGAAGTTAAAATGTTTGTCTGCTCTGTTAGTGACCTTGGAATCAAGTAAAAGGTAAGGCAAGGAAAAATATTTCTGCTCCTATACCAACTAAATGCAGAATTTACTTCTACCGCTAAGAGGCGCTGCTGCATAAGGTCCATGGGCTACTCTTGCTCACCACAGTGAGATGTAGCCAAGAGTAAAATACCTGCAATACACAGTTATTTTTTCATGCTGGACGGTGTATATATTATCAACATATATATGTCTGAATTAATATTGTTCATTCAAAAAAAAAAATCTTTCAGCTTAAGAGATACATTTTACTGAGTGGCTGCTGTATCTTTCTTCAGAAATATCCTTTATTTTCATTCAGTTAAGGAAGGTTTTGTGCTGGATTTACAATCTCAAATCGTTCTGAAAGTTATGATGATACGGACAGCAAATTATTCGTGTCTGAGGCTGTGTAAGTCCTCAAGATGGTAATTTAAATCAAAAGGAATTTTAGACCTATAGAGTCAACTCCATTCTCTTGAGAGGATCTGAGGACAGGCTCACAGTGCTTTTACACTATGATACACAGAGCATGTTAAGCAATATTTTACTCCGTCATTTGTAAAGATGGAATTTCAGGAGGGCACTTAGCTAAGCTAGAAAAACACATAAATATTGTTAAAATTGTTTATACAGGTAAGGTGACTGTACCAGCTGGTACAACTTGTTCTGATTTGGCAAGGAGTTTTCTCAGCTGAGTTCACAGCAAGCTGGATGTGGACTGGGATGGAGCAGGGCAGGAATCTTGGGAAGGATTTGCAGGTGAGGAGGGTGAATGCACCCACAAAACTCATTATCAGTATAAGACTAAAATGACCACGGCTCCAGGGTGCAGCTGGCCACGCATCATCTAGAAAGTACAGGTTGGGCTTAGTACACTTGATTTGGTTTTACTCTTTCCATCCTTGCTATGGACACTCTGGAAATCCCAGAGATAAAAATATTAGATTATAAGCTAAGTGGTCCTTATGGGTCTTCCAAGATAGTTTTTAAGAAGAGGAAGGGAAACAGACACTCCTTGAACAACTGCAGAGAAGATTTTATGGCTGTAAGTACTGATTAAACAAGAAACTATCTATCTCTTAAAAAAACTGTATGACATGAAAATATGACAATCTGAATTAAATTGATTTAAAGTTTGTCACAATTGCTCTGCATACCATTCTCCTGTTAAAAGCTAACTTAACAGCTGTGTCATTTGAAACTGTTTTTGTTCCATTATTCAAAAAAAAAGCACAAACCGTAAGAAAGAAAAGGGAGAGAAAATGCATTTGTAAAGGCTCTTGTAGCTATAAGGTCTTTGCATCATTTGCTTCAGGAAGAAATAAAGCAAACTAACAGAGGAGAAAATAGCAGTTACAACCACAACAATGTTTACTGCTTCCCACTCCTTGCAGATTATTTAACAATTAGATTAGAGGAGGGATGTTCTTTTGTGCTCGGTGGTGTTGGAACTATAAAGCAAAACACTTTCTAAAGAAGAGACTTTAAGGCTATGGTTTTAAAGACAGCAAAGCTGTTCCAATGGTAAGCTGCGGCTAAAATGCAGTCCCCCTCACCCTTGGCCTTAGCCCTTGGGCTGATGCTTGCCTGATCCCATCACAGGTCAGTGAAAAATATCTAAACTAACAAAAAACACACTACTAATTAAAAAACCAGAAGTCAAGACATTTTTTGCTAGTTCGACTCCCTTAGCTCATGTACTAGGTGGTCAGACAAGCACCTGTGCAAGGCAGGACATGGGAACAGGCAGCTGCAGCAAGGGGATAGGATCAAGCAGCGGTGTCCGTTTTGGCAGCAGTTATTGCCTCAGCTTATGTGGATCATCAAACTGAAATCTATCCCTTTCTGTCTTCTATTTCCCATTTGTGACTGATTTTTTGTATAGCCTTTCTCTTGCTGGTGAAGAGCCTGTTAAGTTTTGTCTCTATGATTAAGGTCCTCTTCAGACGTTAACTATTAGAACATCTAGCTATACTTAGCTGTCTTCAATTGGAAGATTAGTGTTGTTTCCAATGCAATTTTTGCTAGTTAACTTTAAGAAAAAATCAGTTCCAATCAAAGGACTTTGAGAATTTTCATATATATAGCTTCTTCCTGCTTCTTTTGCTACAGCAGCATCCCACAAATGATCAAGGGACTGTTTGGACTTCCAAGTTACTCTCTCCATCTGCTCTTCAGACCTGTAAAGCAGATTATGAAGACATGCCGCCAAGACACCTGTCACACCTCCCAGTGCCACTGCTGGAGATGCTGCTGCACAGAGAGGGGCCTGATCCAGCAGGCCATGCTCAGGTCCTCATGTAAGGCTCACTGTCCTCCAGCAAACTCTCTGCTTTCCAAAAGGAGAAGAGTTATGAAAGATGCAAAGGGCATCATGACCAGAGATCAAGAAGACACAAGGTATGACTTTAACATGGTAACGATACAGAGGTCTGTGATAACAAGGAGTTGAAAAGCACTTCAGCATATTGTATACTCTGCAGATGTTCAGGACACGAAGGTAAAATTCAGGGTGGTTTATATCCTCTTAGCTTTCACATCCCATGCCTGTGAAAGCTCCAAATACCCCTGTGAGAACAGGGGTTTGTTTTCCTTTTAAAATACTGCTGTTCTTTTGTCCTCAGGTGGCTGAAATTTCCTGATGTTATCTAACACTGTGTGAAAAGTCTTTTGTCGGTTTAAGAGTGATAGCTCCGTTGTGAGTAGGAGACAGTGGCAGAATCAAGATGCAAAATTCAGTAGATACAGAGAACAGCTGAACAGGAAAATGGTTCAGCCTCCTCAAGTAGAGAATTTATAATTGTCAACATATAGAGTAGGAACATAATAAAAATATTCACTGGAACATTTTTAAAATTTCAACAGCATTTTGGTTATAAAAATACTAAAGGTATTTGTTGGAAATTCTGCCTAATATCCAGTATATCCTTGTATAACTGTTTGCCACTTTAGCAAATTATCAAGACATCATCAAAACAGACCAAATGTAAGACTTTTCTGTATATCTGTCTTCAGCAGTTGTAATAAAGCTGCATATCCCTTCAGAAGGGTAAGGGTATACCAGCAGGGATGGCTTCAGTATTTGTTTCCATTTATCAGCATTAAGAGTTTGGTGGAAAACATTCTGAATAATAATTAATTGATGATATAATGATTGTATTTGTGCGAGTACTTTGCTTTCCCATGAGCTCTGTCTTTAACTGCAACCCAGCATAGCATTAGCAGGGTCTGTCTTTTGCTTTATTGTTCAAGTTCAGTCATTCTTTCCACTTCTAGAGCCACCGCAGAATTCATAATTGAACAGCTCCATGCAAAGGAAAAGTGCCTTCTGCCATAATTAAACACTCTGTGCTGCAAACATCATAATAAATCAATCAACATGCCAAAATTTGTTCAAATTACTATAATTCTTGTCTCTCAAACTCTGATAATGGTCTTCTAAATTCAAAGCCCATAAATAATGGTTAAATAAGAAATAATCTAAAGGAATGTTAAAGGGAGGAAAAAGATAATTTCTCTGGAAACATAGTGACCTTATTGTACTCCATTCAAACTGTCTAGCAACAGCAAGGCAGTGACTGCATGTTAACCACTGAGCAAACCACATAGCATTTCTCTTTCACCTTCCCTGGTATAAAATTCGGAACAATAATCTTGCTGCATGTTGCAACTTCTACTTAACTTCCACTGGTGTTTTTAACTGTGTAAGGATCTAAAACACATAAGCTCTTCTGCTAGTGCCCAGCTTTAAAAAAAAAAAATCAAGTGATGAGCAGCAGAGAAATATTGTAGAAACTCTAGGTTGATCTTCATTATGTTTATAATTTTTTTCCTGTAGCCAGGGTGATCAGAAACTAACCTTTAACTAAAATGATATCCAAGATTCCTCCTCTATTAATTCTAGAACTGGGCCTTACGAAGATAAACAATGGTCCTAAGACTTGTGATAAAATCAGCAGAATTAGCACAGCACGGATATGTAGCATATTAGGAATATTATGCAGTGAAAATGGAAAACTACAATGCAAGAGGTAAAAGTAATTCCACACACAGTGTGGCAGTCACTTCAAGATTTAACATATTTGGGGTCACAGGCATTCTTGTCTGTGCTGAATCATCCACATATCACATTATGTCTGATTCTTTTTTCCCAATTAAATAAAATGCAATCTTATTATCTGATTGTTTTTCTGGCAAGGACACTGTGTTTTCCTCTTGTGCTTCTTAAAAAGAGATGCAGATTCTTAAACAGCTGGGCATCCAGCAGAAATGATCTCATTCTTTAAATCTGTAGCGTCAAAACAAGACAGAAATAACCTTTGAGTGCAATGAATATTTTTGACCAGATTAAGGTCCCACGCAGGAAATGGGACACAGAATTTTTTTTTAAATCTTTAATATGTGTCTCTCAGAAGAAAGCTGAATTAACTTTTGGAAAGGAAGGATGAAGTGGACTTAGAATTTTCTCGTGGCTGTACCATAATTAAAGTTATTGTTGCCAGACTAATTTATACTCACTAAAAGCCTCTGCTTTCCCATTTGACTGCAGGATGGAGTAAGTTTTTCCAGTAGCCTGGGTAATCCCCACTCTTCCTACCCATTCTTTACATTAGTGTGGTTTTCAGCTGCATTTCAGATCTGAAAGCAGAACTCTTAACTGTTACTGAAATAAATTCCAAAATATTGTGACTAATGCTACAGACAGAGCTATAAATCATCATGCCAATAAAGGGTAAGGTCTAAAAAAATTATCCTTGTATTCCTAAGAAACCAGAATTTTAATATAAACCCTGAAGTATCAGGGTTTTTCAGGGCTCTTTGTGGCTCCACGAGTGCTGGAGTCCTCAGGAAGCAATGGAAGCAGAGACCAGGTATGTGTGCAACTTCCTGAAAGGTCCTCAGCTCCTGCTTCCTGCACACTACCGCTTAATACCAAAGCATTAGGTGATTTTTGGAAGTGAGATGAATAATCTAGTTTGCTTCCCTGAGGAGTTTTGGGGGGTTTTTGGTGTTGGGTATTTTTGGTTTGGGTTTTTTTTTTTTCTGGCTCAGGAATTTGAGTAAATTTTCTGGGTAAGCTGAAACAGACTAAACCTCCAAGAAGGAGAGGAACAGCTGTGAATGGAAGAAATGTTCCTGCTCAGAAAGGGCTGTCTTTCTCACACTTACTTGAAAAGTAGTTATACTTCTATACATATGCCTGTGTAGTCTGGAATATAATTTATTGTAATAGCAGGATACTATGACCTCTGGGAAGAGCTGCCAGGGGCTTTAGAGCAGTAGTGTGGGAAGAGCTACATCCTTCCTGCGGCAGCCAGCAAGAACAGCAGCCAGCCTAGCATAAAGCTGAAAATACAGTCAGTGGTCTTGGTTAATCTCAATTTAAGTCCCCCTGAAATCCCTGCAGCAAGCAGTATTTGACAAACTCCTGTGATGGATCTGCCACAAAGGCTACATATTACCTGACTTTCTGCCTCAAGCTGCCTCTTTTCCCAGCATCCTGGCAGTCACCCAGGCTATCAAACAGCAACTAAGTGCCTTTGCTCTTTTTTGGGGGGAGAGGGAACTTTGGAGGCAGGAGTTTCAAGGCTGATAGCTGTGTGAAGAGGACCACCGTCATCTGAGTCGCGGGGAACGATATTCAGCAAATTGTGTTCTCAATATCCCATGATCTCAAGTGTCAGAATACAGTGCTCCAGATGGACAACAAACCAGCTGTCCTGTGTAAGCATTTCAGGGCCAGGCTGTCTTGTGCGCTGCTGTCACAGGCTCAAGATGACTTGGAACTGAGCTTTATAAAGATATACCTCTTGTGCCCTCCTCACTCATTTCACAGTTTCCTCGAAGAGCTGACAAAATTGCTTGAAAATAAAGCAGCTTTGCCCATATGTAGATGCTGATAATGTCATAAATAATTAGAGCTGGTCAGAAACAAAACCACTGACACTTTTTTAGTATTTTGCCCTAAATCAGGACAAAAAAGTAGCATTTTTTCTAAAAATAGAAATTCTAAAATATTTGAATTGTAAGTATAAATATAGAAGTTATAAAAAGGCATGGTAACATAGAAGTGAAACATTTCCTTCCTTAACACATTAACCTTTTAAGGAGGCAGAACAAAACAATATTCACTTGAATATATTTTTTTAAAATTTTCCACTGAATTTTTTTTTTTTTTTTTAACCTGACGTTACTTCAATTTAGAGAGAGGGTATTGAAACAGAGCAATCTGTTTCAAACACCATAACCGTGCAGCCACCACACTGGGCTCTTATCAGGCACCTTGTATTGCTGTGGTCTACACCTGCACAAATAGATATGCCCTGCCCTGAGCTACCACCACAGGAAATCACACCCTTTTTGTCGATCAAGAATGGGTCATACAGATATGAAAAGGGCAGAGCTATGACCAAAAGCTGAAAGAGCTTTGCCAGACAAGGTTAAGCAGCCTCATGCTCTCACTCAAAATGCTCTATGAATGGAGATACACCAAACCTTTTGTCACAAGAAAAGCTGTGCATGTGATTTGCATATCCCAATTTTTTATGGTTTTCTATGAATCGATGCCTTGGTTCTTGGATGGAAAATGTATGGTTTTTCACGTAACCTCTTCTGTCAGGAATTCTCTGAAGAATGAAGTGTAAATATGAGAAAACCTCAAGCGCTATAGGATGCTGCCTCAGTTCCAGTCAATTATTCCACGTTTTTTATGTATTTTCTGGAATTGTTCTTTCTCAGCATGAGACCCTGAGCCACTACTTTGTACCATAGCCCACCTGTCCTGGTAAATGGTGACTGGCTTCATGAGCAGCTTCTCACTGACCCAAAGCTCTCACAGGGACATCTTTGGTGGACTACAAATCCCACTTGGACACCATGAACTCTACAATCACAGGAAGCTTGCTGCAACACAGAAAAGTGTTTTCGCAAGCCAGCACTTGAACATATTCTTAGATTTTAGAGACAGAATGTCTCTTATGTGCGCTCTTCTGACTACCCATCCATCACAAACTTTTAAATAGAAAAGCAAAGTTAACATAGTTTCTGAGAGCCCCTTTTGCTCAACAGTTCAGAATTCAAGCCCCTCCTGCAGGACCTTCAGTCTGGTCCCTCCTCCAACCTCCTTTTTTAAATTTCAAGCTGCATCCAAACACATCTGAGCCCCCTACCACTGTCCTGGGCTCAGAGGAAGAAGGAAGGAAGAAGAAGTTTCTTGCCCAAGCAATTATGAAAAGGGATGTTTTGGCTGTTCTCTATTGTGTTTCCAAAGTAAATCTTCTCATCCCTTGATTGTTCCTATGCACCCTGGCAGGTCTACCTGACTGACACCATCTGTTATTCCTGTGCTTGGGGAAAGAAATTAGTCTCTTCAGTCTTTGTAGGGAACCATATAAAAACAAATGCTGAAAACCTAGTTGCTGTCTCTAATA
>VYZV01026516.1:24577-36068 GCA_013401275.1 Pandion haliaetus | reverse complement strand
GCTGTCTCTAATATACTGCAAAGGCTGAAAGCAGTGATATTTATATCTTGAGTTGCATTAAATTTAGGCTGTGGGCAAATGCCCAAATCTTTTTGCAAGTTGTTGCAAACATTTGCTGACAATCAATATGTGACATGAGTATCCAGGATGTCTATGAGGAAAAGGTGTTAAAACAACATTTCTGCAGACAACTGTTTATAATATATCCTTGGAAACTTGTAGCTGAAGTATGTTTGCTACCTTGACATAATTTGTAGATTTATTATATTAAGGCCTGAACTTTATGGAAAAAAAGTCTTTCTGAAAAACAAGAATGCCTTCAATGTTTAAACAAACAGAGTAAGAATTGGTTGGGGCTGGGAGGGACTACAAATGTGAAAATTAACCCCCCTTAGAGAAGTCCTTCTCCACACTTTGTCTTTTCATCTGGGATGCATCATCGCTTTATCATGATCCTTTGGGTCAATTAGATTTTTATATGAACTGATAAAGAAGGGTAAATTCTTAAGGAAAAAAGAATATTAGTTAATTATACCAGAATTAACTAGTGGGATTTCATGAGGAAACTTGCAGAGAAGCTTCAAAGGGTTTTTAATAAAATGGGTACTGTAGTTCCTGGGAGTTAAACAAATTAATGAGTGCTTAAAGCTTGAAATGTTAGATCTTACTCATAAAAAGTCTGGAGGGTGGTAATCTACAATAGCGGTTCCTAATATTCCTACTTCCTTTGCTTTAAGGAGAAAGATCTCTATAGCTGTGAAATCAGCAGCTTAGAAAATTCTTAAATTACATGCTATGTAGTTTTATTGGCTGCTTTATTCAAGCAAGAGTTGGCTGACACTGTCATAGTAGTGTCAGAAGCTCTTTGCTTCATAAAACATCTCTCTGATTAGACTGTGGGCAGATATCTTGGCATTAAAACTATTAGACTGTGGTGGATTTCACTGAGTTTAGGAATACATTTTTCTTAAGCTTTTTATTTCTTCTTTCAGACAGTAAAATTAGAATTAAACACATACTCATCTTTCTTTACCCAAAGCATATTGTGAAGGACCTCCCACACAGCTCTTTTTGTTACTGTGATCGTTTTCCTGCTTGCAGGGGACATTAACCCAACGCTTCTCCAGTAGACATCCCCTTGAAAGAGACTTTGAATCTTTTTCTGAAAGATCTGTTCCTATCTGGTGCTGCCGGATTAAGTTTCTCTATGTCAAGATAGCAGTCTTCTGTGGGTGACTGGGGCTTTCCTGCCTTTGCCGTTATTTTTTTCCTACTACTTCCAAATAGTGGGACAGGATCAACATCTTTCTGGAAGTTCTCTGGCAGCTTCTGAAAGTGCTAAGTCACAATTAGACGTGCAATACCACACACCATAGATTTTCTGCCAGCCATAGGGGAAGATACAGACTTAATGTCTTTCTGCCTGAAGATGTTTTCATCACTGCCCTGAATCAGGTACTAACATATATCCCAGAAAGTGAATATCAAATACTAAATATCAGAGCCGGATCATATTTACTTTGAATTTATAGCAATATGCATTACCCACCTAGCAAGGTGCAGGGCAAAGGGAATTCACGTCCCCTATACTCTACAGAAATAGTATCATGGTGCTAAGTGATTTCCAGATGTAACATCTAAATGTAATACAATTTTGAAGGTCATTATCATGGTCTGCTACAATGGTGGTAGATGCCACACAGTCTTAAAAAAAAACGGAACAAACTACCAACAGACACTACGTTATCATTAGTAAGCAGTCTGGGTAAGAGATTTCTGTGAAGACTAAAAATGGTAAGTACTCTCTAGTCATAATTAACTCCAGTACTGTGGACAGTAAAGGTCAAAACCGAAATATCTGGCAGACTCAGAGACTGACTGTATGTTGCCATGACCTAATTCTATCCAACTTACTACAGAGACTTCTTTATCACAACCAGCAAAATTATTCACTTAGAAGATTAAAAAATCTGATAATTTCTACAATTTCTCTCTTATACAAGAAGAGAGAAAATAACATCTCTGAGCTGACTACCATCACCACTGTGAACTTGTATCACCATACAAATGCTATCCAGTGGCAGAAAACATTTCCTCACTCACCTTATAGTGATTGTGATAAGCTAATTAAGTATTTTATACTCTGATAGTTGATTGCTTATGTGTAAAGGAGTTTTCGTGTCTTCAATGTTGGCAGCAGACATGTGCACACTTCAAATAGTACCTTCTCACTAAGTAAACCCAAAGATGCCTCTAGACACAACCTATCGCAGCCAGACTGCAAGCATTGGCCTCCGGGCAAAAATGGAGGCGACAACTGGTTTATGTATGCAATTCAATTGTATTGGTCTTAAGACTTCAGTTAAGCTTTCCTCTGCAAATTGTTGAGGGAAAGATTGAGTGGCCTTTTTCCTTTCTTTAGCTATTCTTAATTGACATTATTTCTATAGTTCCACTGCCATGTACCTTTTTCCTTGTCTTTCAGTTTACCACTGAAAGGAATGGCTAAACAGAGAGTACCCATGAGGCAGGGATTACCTGCCATCGCCTTCACATTAGTGACAATTACGTGCAGCAAGTAGGGAACTGTAAAACAGTGAGATAAAAGAACAAACCTAGTATTTTAAAGAACAACCTGAAGATGCTCTATCACAGCATGTAGATACAAAAGCTTACTTTGGGAGCAGCTGGGTTTGCAGCCCCTGCTTATCAATGTGTGCAAGGAGCTATTGTTTTAAACAATGTGTGAGCTTTACTGCCATGGGGACACCACATACATGTTCCACTTCCACCAAGAAAAGCACAAATGGCCTTGCTGGTTACAAAACTATGGAGAACAGTCACCACTAATGAGGGTTTACTTTTTTTGCTTTTCTGTGAAAAAAAATCAGCAGATCTTTTTCATTCACGGGCGTGAAAGAAAGGGTAGGGGAAGATGCTGACTTCCAGACTCTGCAAATGCTAACAGAAAATGTAGT
The DNA here is from genome assembly GCA_013401275.1 of Pandion haliaetus. NCBI lineage: Eukaryota > Metazoa > Chordata > Aves > Accipitriformes > Pandionidae > Pandion > Pandion haliaetus. The sequence goes on along the minus strand of VYZV01026516.1, from coordinate 33,090 downwards.
CCAGTGACAGGCAATTTATTTATTGTCATTCTGTTATGAAATCACCATATTAATTTCCCACCATTGTGGGGGGATTAGATGCTGTGTGTTCAAGTGGCCTTACATGTAGAAATAAGCTGCCTTCAGAGGTCAATTAAACTGTCCCTGAAAGTGCCCATCTTCTTGGTTAATGAGAACACATTAACACAGTGAAGGTGGGACGCAGTTGGGAGGGATCAATTTTAGAATGCAAACGAACGGAAGGTAGGTACAAAACCTAATTGGATAACAATATGCTAAGAGTAATTATTAATGGACCACTGTTAAAATCAAGGGATCAATCAAGCACCATTTTGCTATCAAGCTTGGAGCTATAGGAATCTGGCCCAGGTCCAGTTTCATTCAAAGTTTCATTTGCACCCTGGATGATAGACATAAGAACATTTCCATTAAATTTGCAGACAAGTCGAAACTGCAGGGGGCTGAAAGGGTATTGGCTGACAGAATTAGAATTCAAAGTGATTTTGACATATAAAACATATTCACATTCTGAAAAATATTCAGAAGAAGATAGGAGAGGGAATTCAGAGGAAGTGATGCAAAGCTGTACACTTAAGCCATGTTTCCACAGTCATAACTGTGAGATCTGGGCCATGGTTCCACAATTGTAAGTGGGAAATCTGTGCATTGCTCAATCACATACCATTAGCACCTAGCGCAGTAGCAGATAAAATGTTTAACGTCACCATTTGTAACCAATTACTGCATGAGCAACACACCACTTTCACCTCTACCTCGAGCAGCAGGCTGGACATCTACCTGGAAGTGGTCAGAGAGCTGTGTGAAGAGACATGGACCCATTCAAAGTAAATCACACACATCAAGGTGAGTACAGGCAGAAAGGGCCAGTGCAATTGTACAGCAGACAACGGTACTAAATCTGGGCTGCTGTAGTCCTGCCATCTGCAGGACTTCCCGACTACATTTCCATCTACTTCTTTTTGCTAGCACTGCTTCTAATGCAACCACACGCTGAGACAGTTCAGGGGGCTGACAGCTGGCTCCACCAAGAAAGTGATTATTTCTCAGCCAGAGCAGCTTCCAGAGCCAGCTCACCACATAATTATATGAGCTTGTGCAGCGCAAGGGATAGGAACAGGCATCTGGTGTTGAGAGGGACAGCAGGACCAGAGCAGCCCAGATGTGATCAGCTTCAGGTACCATAGCACTGTAAAAAGAGAGAGGACTCAACTAAGACTTCTCTGTGAGGAATTCACTCTAGCCATGAAGATAGAGGGACTCCCCCTCCAAAACCATCTTGTCCTATGAGAAGAGATGTCTCATAGCTATGAGAAGAGCTGCAAATATGGGGGAGTTGGCTGTAGAAAATGTGCTTGATCACCAGAAAGCCACAGGAATAGCCCTTAAAAGGAAGACAGTCAGATCTCAGACTAACCTTAACAGGATTCTGCTTCTCTGCTGTCTCCTGCATGGTATTTGCAGGAGCAAAGAGGAGCAGATGGCAAAAGGCAGAAAGCGAGAAGCCCAAATGGAGCCACGGTCACCACCTGTGCCTGCCACAGCTTGTTCACTCACCCAGGATAAATGGGAGGGGCAAATTGTGCAAAATGCCCTGACTGCCTCTTTTATGCAAAATCCCTGACTGCTGCTTGCTGTGCTGTGAAATTATGCATATGCTGGAGTGAAAGCAATAAACAATTGTTTTCTGCAAATCTTGCTCCCAGTCTTTTTTTAATGGTGCTTGCCCTGCTTTGCATCCTAGAGCCCCAGCCTTCACCAGACCAGGCATAGGACTGGCACAGCCTATGTCCCAGAGGCTGTTATTTCATTAATTATTCCCAACACTGTCTTAATAGCCCCCAAAATTATTATTGCAACTTTTCTGATTGGCAAAAGGAAAGTGCAAACACAACCCAAATCTGGTAAAGTGTAACAGAATTTGTTAAAATGTAACAAAGGGCTGAGCTACACAAAGACAATGGCAGCTCTGAAAGTCAGGGTGTATGGGCAACTGCAGTGATTTAAATCCCAGACTTAGCGTGCTGCATCGTGTGTCCTGCTGCATCCATCCCACCTAGTGACCTTAAAATCTGCTGTTCCTCAATAGAAGGTATCTTTCAGCACTAGAAGGCAACTTGGTCTTCTGTGAAAATACAGCAACTGTCACACTTAGGGCACAAATGCTGAGGGTTGTGTGGTGGAGGAAGCTGCAGATACTCAGAATGTGGCAGACAATGCAGCGGACTCTTGGCCACTGGCACTAACTCTCCATCATCTGCTCTCACTTCAACAAAACCACAGAAGACATGATCACCTGGACAGAATCTGTAAGGGAACAGTAAGAGCAATTGGAGGTCTAGAACTGTAAGGAAAGATTAGAAGAATAAGGGCTATTTATTCTGTGGAGGAAAGATGAAGGAAAGCCTCATAATAGTCTTCAAAACTTTCTAATGGTGAGGACTACAGCACTGGAATAATCTGTTTGCAGTGATTACACTCACTCTAAGTATTTAGGAGCTGCTCATACAAGGCCCTGTGAGGAACGTGGTGGTACATTCTTGCGATGAATTGGTGGGCTGTGCCACCTCTGCCTAAATTTTTATGATTTTATAGTTAATACACATCATCGCATTTGCATCCTAGAGAAGACAAAGCAATAAAGAGATTCATTAGATATGGAAGAGGATTACAGGGATTTAGTTAAGAATATTGCTGTAATCAGTCCCCTCTTATTACACTGAAAGGATTCTTGCTCAGAAATCAGAGGCCTCTGGGCCAACTCTGCAAGCCATACTACTGATGCCATTCCTCTTAAGTTTTCAAGTTATTATTCAATTGCTCTTTTAATTGCTTTTATTATAATCTGTTTATATTAATTTTACTCAAATAAAAATTACTCATATTTATCAAAACCAGAAGTATTTTATAACTCGGATTTGTATAAATAGAATATGTTGCCACCTGACAAGCACTATTCTGTGGATTTAATACTGCTAAACGACATTAAGTTCTTCATCCAGCTCTTCTTAAGTCCTTTAGTGTATTGTACTAACACATACACTCTGGAGAAATGCTTCTGGAATCACCTCCTGTCTTTTAAGATAGCATCAGAATGGTTCTAGTAATTATTCTGTCATCAAACCCATTTTACTGAACTACCTGCACGATCTGATTTGACTATGCAAAGTAATGATAACAATGAAAGAGAAGATCAGCACAGGAACTGCTCCTGACTCCTCACTTAAATACCTCTATGGAAATGTTCATTTTGCTAAGCTTCTCCTGGTTTTGCTGGTCCTTTAGGAGATATCTGGCCCTTTTACTGGTGCACTTGTGTACCTAAGTCTCATTGCTTGTTTCATTTCAACTGTCTGGGTGCGCTCACACAGTGCTACAAGGAGGAGGAAGCCTGGAAGCAGTCTGGGTTGCCTCCAAAAGGACAGGCTGAAATGTTTAGTGCTTTGCTATCGCTTATACTCCAGTGCTGAATGACAATGTAGAATGTAAGTTATGACCATCCAATTCCAGATTTTGTGGTGGTAAAATGAATCCTGGGAGAACGGATGTTCTGGCACACCACAGGTTTATTCTGGATCCTATTAATATTTCCTATCCCCTGCTTCCACACATGCACTCTTACTGCCTTTTGATCCAAAAGGTTAGGTAGTTTTCTGGGTTCTAGGTGGGTCATTCCAGGGAGAAGGGGGAGCTGATGTTGGGGAAATTACTGTGTTTCTTTCCTTTATTTACAAACAGATTCTCTTTCTCTAAATACAAGAAAAATCAAAATAGTAGTATATAATCCTACAGTTCCCATCCCTAAATCTCTCCCATCCAAAACCTGATAAAAAATCTCTTTTTGTTTCTCAGCTTTTTCCTCAGGTCACAATACCAGACTTCTGTGGGTGTGCCCTGTTCCATATTTATTTATCCGAGTGATGTTTCTGCCTTCTTTTGTAAAGACAAACAAAAAAGAACAAAGCAATACCCAACAAATTCCTCTGCTGATACATGCTTTCTTTTGGGCAGAGCCTGCTGTTGCTTCAGCTGCTTTTTTCCATTAAAGTATTTAGTAACTTCTTAGAGTTATTCCTAAATGAGGAATCCTATAATGCTCTATATATACCAACATACTCACCCTTGCTGAATGTGCTGATAAACCCTTATTTTTTACTGTAGTATAGCACTTGGGGACAAGTGGAGATGAATATCATAAAGCAATCCTTTCATTTTTCATCTGAATTTTGCAGAGGTTTCAAATATGCTTAAATTAGCTTTGTAGACTGTACTTCCCTTGGTCTTTGTCTTCTCTTCTGTTTATTTATACTATTTTAGCCCCTCCAGCAAGACTCAATAAATAATCATTTCCTTTCTGTTAAAATCTACCATTGTATAATGTTTATTCCAATGCATGTTTACTACTGTTTTAGCTGAGAATCACCATCACTACCAGCCTGAGGAAGCTTAATTCAAGAAGTTGTTAGTGCAGGCTAGCAATTAGGAATTTAACTCATAGAAATTAGGAAAATGAAAGCAAACGCGGCTACAGATCAGCTACGTAGTATGCACAATCCTGCATGAAGTGAAAGTCAAAGAATTTATTATTTATATTGCACATTGCATACAGAATCAAAATACTCTTAATAGCATTTTTGATAAGTGTATGACAGAAAGAGCCAACAGAAGTGTATTTCGCATTGATCCTGAGTCAGTAAGTCTGATTCAGCTCAAGGCTCATTTCCAGTTTGCAGACTCAGTAAGACTTCCAGTCCTAGTGGAAGAAAGGCTAACTGCATGGTTTTCCAACAGAAAACTCCTCAGAAAGAACAGACAGGATCTCAGGATTTTTGCACTGAGAGATCTTATACGAGAATGACCATGGCATGCAACATGTCTGCTAGCAGGTGACAAGAGCAGCTTAGAAGATGAGCTTCCAGCCAGACATTCAGTCTTGCTATAGTCCACCTTTAATGTGCTACTCATGCAGGCGTCCATCCATCAATGCAGTGTTACTCCTGCCTCCCCATAGTCATACCAGCAAGTACATTTTTTTCCTTTGAGACAACACACTTTGCTCTATGCATGTCTCATTTGAAAAGCTTTAAATCACCCTGGGACCTCCCTAACAAGACAGACCCTAACACGTAGTCTTTCTTTAAACCTTTGTTGGCAAGTTCCTCATGAGACATACAGTAAATTCACTCAACTGAAAAAGCAGGTCATCCCACTCTACCTTGCCACTGAATCATTGCATACCTCCCATTCCTGTGCTTCAGATGCAAGTACTGTGTTTTGCCACTCCATTACATTTTAGCTATTTTCCTTTTAAAAAGTGAGTCCAAAGCATCACCAAATCAAAGTTCTCCACTTGTTCTTACGATAGGTTTTATAACCTCTTGGCATAAACCAAATTTTTGTTATAAAATGAGTTCGATAAAGAACTTCTATATTAGGTCACTGAAGAGTTCATACAGTGCCTGTTATACAATGTTAACTAGTAAAAGTGAGCTGCCAGTAACAAACCGTGACAATAGCAACAGTAATGATAATGATGCCTAGCTACCTCACAGTTGTTTGGAGTTTTCCACAAAACGAGCACTTCTCATGCAAATAGGAAGTCAGAACCTGCTAATAATAACTTAGGAAAATGACATACTGTTTTGCAACAAACAAGCATTATGTTAATGTACAAAGTCTAAATACTCTTTTGGACTAGATAATTATCCCCACTGTACTTCTGGAAAGGCAGAATTGTACAAAGGAGAACTGCACTAGCTCAGACACATGGTCGAATAGTGGCACTACTGAGACCTCAGTGCTTGTGGGTACATTTTGTAACTGCTGTAAAATGATAATTTGTGGTAACATGAGACAGAACCCTCATTCTGCAAACTCCTATAACATTGCTTTCATTCTCATTCCCTGAGTTTTCCAGACAGTGATTGTAGTCTATAGCAGAGCTGAGCTAGCATCACACAGCACCAGGGAAAAACAGAGGATTATAACAAATAATGCACATAGGCTGTCACAGTGAACTTAGAATGAGGATAGAGAGAGGTTAAGCACCAGCAAGAGGTCATTTTATGTAAATAGAAGTGGAGAGCACTGAATTTAGTCAGATGATTATTTATTTCGTATTAAATTTTGCTTGAACATTTGGCTGTGGGATACAAAAATGCTAATGTGACTCTGTGGATACTCTTGAAAGCATAATAAATTTGAAAAGTAGATGGATAATCTCATAGAAATAAATACTTTGGACCATGCTAAAATGGCACTCATGACAATACCACTTAGACATTAGAGATATTACAATAATTGGTTTCATGTAAAACAGATAGCTAAAGACATTGGATTAGTTCCCAGGAGTGTCCTAGAATACATCACTGAAGACAGGTTCTTTAATTGAATGTATATAATAAGATATAACAGCTTGAGCCATACACAGTATGCCACAAACCTTAACAACTATGGCTACATTTCATTATGCACACCATCCCATCCCCACAAAATAGCTTGTTTCAAATTAAAGGTACAGAATAAAATCTATTTGCTTAAGTGGAGTTTTATATTCTTTGAGGAAGGAAACACATCATCCTGCTTTTTACTGAAAAGAACCTAGTACAGTCCTGGAGCAATATAAATAATAAATCTCTCTCTTACGCATTTATAAAGCATCCATCAGTATGGTACATATTTAACATACATGCACTTCAAATTTCATTATATATGTATGTGAAAATTAATTCCACTTTCTGGGTTTCCATAAATTGTCCTGTATAACTGGTTTATAAATATGGGCTAAGTATTTTTATTTTGATTTTCCCTTTTTTTAGTACATTTATAGAAGCTGAAAAACTGTTTGCAGCTATGTTTATCCTTTTCCTACTTGGGAAAAGTGGTATCTCTCCATTGTTTTAAAAGGAGCTGCAAATATCTAGACCATTTTTTTGATTAAGTGCAGGAAATGAAGAATTTTCATTGGTAGAGTGTACCTGTCCTGCTGATTTTGCAGTTGTATATGTGGGAAAGTAAATAGAGAGCTACTCAAGCCACACAGACCACAGACCACTCTGATCAAATAATCAGACATCCTGCACTAAAGAACTTCCTCCACGTATTTTTTTTCCAAAGAGATAGGTATCATGAAGCGAATCATCTCTACCTTCAGCCAAAAAACAACTGTGCACTGTAATGGCTCTCTTATGAGAGTTATCATAAGACAATAGCTTTGGAAATAAAGTGCTGTGTTGCCTGTTAGTGTAAAGATAATGAAAATATGTGAATGGAAATCATGTGACTTCCTTGGAATGTTGTATTAAATCTCTTGATTGACTCTCATAAATTGCTTTTAAATTACTGCACTAATTCTTTTCCCTTGGTTAGAGATGAAACAATGTAGTATTTACTCAACAAGTTTTCCAACACTTAAAAAATGCTTCAGAAAGAGTCTGAGCTGCTTTCAAAATGGTGTATGTGCTTTGAAGCGTATACTGGAATTCATTAGAAGTTTTTGCAGAATCTATTACTCTCTTACAGGACAAAATTAGATTGTAAATCCATAAATGTCAGTTAGGTTGCTTGCAGTTTGCACCAGAGTAGCCTCATTTCAGAGGTGTTCAGAAACCACATGCTCCATTTACAACTGTGGAAACTGTGGTGTCTCTGTTTTTCTGAAATGAATTTCAGAGTGTATTACATTATTTATAGGTACTGTTAACCTAAACCTAAATGAATCACACAGAAATAATGATCAAATCCTGCTTTTTAAATTCATGACGATAATCTAATTCAGATGAGTGAGGCTGGTCATGTGGATAATAAAGCAAGAAAGATTTAGATTTGGATCTGTAAGTTTAATAAAAATATTGTTAATATATTTTTAATTTAGGCTAGGAAAAGCTAACAGTCAATTAATAAGCTGAGCTCAGAGAGCCTGAATCTCCTGGGCAGCCCCCTAGTTGGTCCCAGGAGGGAGTGGATTACATCAACTCTCAATCTGGTGAAGATACTTTCCATGACACGCCATTCATGCACAGGGCAATTATGGGGCAAATTCTCTTGCTCAGCTTACTCTGACCCATATGGACAACCTAGTTCTGTGGAGCCAGATTTTCTTCACGTACCGCTACTTGGGATGCTAATGCAGAGGAATTAAGGGGCTGCCTTAGGCTCCTTACATGCATCACAGTAAGCAACTGCAATGCATACAAGCACTAGTGCATTTGAATTCTTAATGGCAGTTGTTAGTAATTATTTTTTAATTTTCTTCATACGATACTGTAAATGTTAATGTTAACATAAATGAAGGATTTTTTAAATTATTCTTTTTAATCAGATAAACATACCAGCTACTACACACCAAACAACATGCTGGCATGTGATTTGTTTCTCTTCGTTGATAATACGCTCATAGCTTTTTGTGCCAAGGCATGAAAAGTTCATTACTTGCAGCACAGGGTATTACATCTCCTTGGATTCTAAATGTCGGTATTTTCTTGATGGACTATTTA
>VYZV01026516.1:11849-23427 GCA_013401275.1 Pandion haliaetus | reverse complement strand
TAACACTGAACAGCATTATCCAAGTATAGTCCCTGCATCCATTGTCCCGCAACTGCAGGAACACTGCCAGACCCTCTCATGAATTCTAAAAGTGCCTGGCAGCAATTCCATACTTAGGACTGCATTTTAAAATGGATAGCTACTAGGGTTGGAGGGTAATGACTTAGTAATAGGTTGTGCATGATAGGTAAGATGCAAGCAAAGTTAAGACTGTAGTGCTATGATAAGTGCAATGCGAGCAGACTGCATAATTATTTAGATGACAGCATAGGAAATACAATAGTGTGCTTAAAACCCACAAAATGCTACATTCAAATCTACAGAGTGCAGGGCAACTGTGACTGCAGTAGCTAGATTTAGTGAAGTGAGGTGACAGCTGTAGCATTAGTTAACATATTTAGGATGAGCCTGACAGTTCGGGAGAGATCCACGTTCAAAAACAGGCTCCTAAACATGATGCCAAGAGGGAAAGGATGAAGAACCCACCTCTATATACCAGTCTCGCCCCTTTATGAGTATCAGACATAAAGAGATGGGTAAGTGTATCAGCAGTTAAACTGACCTACATGAGAACAGGGATTGTATTAACCAAAGTACTTTTTGTTTCACTTTTCTCAAAGGAAATTAAAAATGTTTTCTTAGATTAATTTTGTTTTTAAATTGGAATCAGAATGTTTCACTTTCAGAACCTACACACCAAGAGAGCGAGGTTAGACTCATAGAACTGGTGCAGAAGACATGGCTGTTTTTCAAGTCCAATGATTACAACATTCTTATAGTCATTCTCAAACTCGTTGTCTGTATTAAGGGACTTTAAAACACAGGGTACATTTAGTAGTGTGTATTAGTGTACATTAGTACACTGTTCTATCTCCCAAAGTGTGCTTACACATCTTCTGGAAGACTTTAAGAATTCAAAACTTATGCCAGGGACTGTTCTAACAACTTAGTAATATGGCTGATTGCACTCCAGGACCCATGCTGTATTTTTGTACTTTTAACTTACCACTACAGGCGTGAAAAGCTGCCCCTCTCAATGGAGATGCACCATGCTCTGTTTTTCAGTGGGGCTGTTCTCAGTCTTGCCTGCTGATTATGTTCAGTTGCATCAATTACTTAAACATCTTCTGAAAAAGAGGGACAATGTCTCAAGTCTAGAAGGCAGAGAACTCACCTAAGCCATAGATATGAATTGTTGACTTCTGTATCTCGAGACAAACTCCCTGATGTAAAAGAAAAAATTCCAAACTCTCTAGATGTTGACTGGCTATTAGCGGAAACTGAAGACAGACATATTCACAATTCTAAATACACTGCCCACCAGTCTGGAAGTGCTTCCTATTTAATAACTCCATAAAATCACACCCACAATTGAATAAAATCTTTGTAACTAAAATCCTGACACACAAAGCACAGTCTGAAATGGAAGATGGAATGGCTGCACCAATACTACCCCGTAAAATCATCCTCAGAGACAGCATCAAAGTCAAATCAACCAACTCTGATTAAGCCAGTGAGAAAATACCCCTACATGAAACGTCAGACACTTACACCCACGCTCATCTCAGCCCAAGGCTGCTAGCCACTCAAAACCTGTCTTCTATACTGCGTGCTTTACAGAAGCCTGCCTGTTGTGATGTGCTGCCTCAATTCCCTTTCCCCAGGCAGGAGCAGCTGAAATAGGCAACAATCATACTCTCGAATAATCACTACTTCTGCCTGTGGCCAGTGCGCAAGAACACAAGAGCACACAAGTAAAAATACAACATTAATTCGAGATTTAACATTCTCTGTACTGCAAGGGGAATGCACTGCATGGCCTAGAGCTGATGTGCATTCTGAGTCTTCTCCAGTCTGCCACCCTCCAGCACAGAGATGGACTGGTAATATACATAGAGATGAGATGAAGTTTTCCTTTATTCTTCCAAGAGCTGCCAAACTCTATGGACAGCTCAGCTCTAACTTTTAAGCAGATGTCGCAAATACAGTTCATCATGTGGTCCTGCACTAGCATGACTCATCCTGTATGATGGACAAGACAGGATACACTACTCCTTCATCTTCACCCTCTATCCTCATGACTTCCTCTTCCCCTTCTGAAAGACCACTTCCCTGCTATCACACCATTCAGTGCTACTGGCTATTAGCCCTCAAACTCTGGTACAAGTTCTGTGAGGTCCTTCAGATCACACAAGTCCATTTCCAAGAGGGAGCTGAGCAGTCAGGCTGGAACTCCATGTGGGAGCCTGAGGCTTGGGCTGCCGTGTGACCCTTGGGAAATTGGCCAAGGCAGAGGAGGCAGGCTTGGTATTTGCCTCAGGTTGGTATCTCACACTCCACAATCTCATGGTATCATGGTATACTAAAACAAGTGTCATCGCCATTCTGACTCTATGATGCCTGGTAAAGCATCTCCTTGCTGGGACGCCTCAGAAGCACAGACAGTAGGCCCTATCTGCAACAGTGCAGACAGCACTAATCCATAAAGACAATCTAATCCTAATTTTTGTCCACTCCCAGCCTTCACTCTCAGTTCCCCTTTCTCCAGCAATTAACTCCTGGGCTGAAGTTTGTAGGCCATTAAGACACCTCATACTAACTTATTCCACATTTCAGTATGCCAAGTACTAGAAGATAACATTAAGAAAAAAAATATAAATGGATGGAAATTTATTAAAAGTATGAGTAACCTCAAAAGATAGCCAAAAAAGGTTTGTGGCAATTGGATTCAGAAGTGAGAACTGGGGCTTTCCATTGACAAAAAAAAGTCAATTCAGCTGTGCGTAACCAGCAGACATTTGCGTTATGTTGCTTTCCTAAGATAACTTGCCTAGATAAGACAGTTATTTCCTTACTGACTATAAAAGGAAGAGCTCTGCTCTGAGACAGGGTTCTTCCTGCACTGGACTCATACCCTACAAAATTTTCACCCACAGCTGTCCAAATATTTTTTACAAATTTGTGAAAACTATGTAAGATTTCCTCCCTTATATTCTGGGCATATCTTAGTGATCCCCAAGAAAAATGTGTGTTTTACTATAAACTTTTTTCTCTGTCATTATCCATATCCATTGAGTCTGCTCTTGACAGCAGGCTCAATACGAGTCAGCAGTGTGCCCTGGCAGCCAAGAGGGCAAACCCCATCCTGGGGGGCATCAAACACAGTGTAACCAGCCGGTCAAAGAGGTGATTACCCTGCTGTGTTCAGTGTTGGTGCAGCCTCACCTTGAGTACTGTGTGCAGTTCTGGGCCCCACAGTTTAAGGAGGATGTGAAGGTACTCGAATGCGTCCAGAGGAGGGCAACAGAGTTGGTGAAAAGGCTGGAAGGAATGTCCTTTGAGGGGCAGCTAAGGACTTTGGGGCTGCTCTAGTTTGGAGAAAGGGAGGCTAAGGGGCAACCTCATTGCTCTCTACAGCTTCCTGAGGAGGGGAAGTGGAGAAGGAGGTGCTGAGCTCTTCTCCCTGGTATCCAGTGATAGGACACGTGGGAATGGTTCAAAGCTGTGCCAGAGGAGGTTCAGACTTGACATTAGGAAACAATTCTTTACTGAGAGGATGGTCAAACACTGGAACACGCTTCCTAGAGAGGTGGTCGATGCCCCAAGGCTGTCAGTGTTGAAGAGGCATTTGGACAATGCCCTTAATAGCATGCTTTAACTTTTGGTCAGCCATGAAGTGGTCAGGCAGTTGGACTAGATGATAGTTGTAGATCCCTTCCAACTGAACTATTCTATGCTATTCTATTCATACAGTCATGGTGCTGTGCTATACAAACTATGTCTTCTTGGTATAACTTGAAGGAATTACCTTCTCTACAGAATCCTTCCTGCCTGAGAGCTTCCTGAGGCATAGGTTGGGCCAAGTTGTACAGATTCTGTAGGCTCTTTCCCTACTACTCAGAGCTGCTATAAGCATTTCCCCCAGGAGGATGCAGGCCTTTTCTAGGTCTGAAATGCCAAACTAGCCAAGTAAAAGTGTCAGAAGCACCTGCAGAGCAGGACCTTGCTTAGGCAGAATTCAAGAGTAGAACCATGACCTCTGAAGGGAGTTCCTTTCTCCACTGCCTAGGGCCTGCCATGCCCCCATCACCAAACAGTTGTCCCACAGAGTAATCTAACATTTCCTACCACTTTCCATGAATCCCAGATCATCAGCTGTAGACAAGCAACCAATGCAGCAAAGGATGGCCCCTGAAAGACATCCAAAGCAGCTAGTTCATCACTGCCAGATACTCCCATTTGAGGCAGGTGATCTGGCATTAAGTTTGAATAGGTGAGGTGAGGACTTGACCATACAAGGCTAGAAGACTTCAGGCTAGAAGACTTATTTTTGTTTCTAAATATATTCTCCACTTTAAAGGTCATCATATTTTATTTAACAGACATTCATGAAGTACACGATCACATATGCTTCACTCTTGATTGGAAACCTGACTCTGGGAGACAAAATAGAGTTATGCTCTTTCGTTAAATTCCACTTTGTTTTAAGCCACACTTCATTACAATGGGGAAACTTTTAATTTCTATGCCTATTTTCCATGTTAAAGCCAGGTGAACTTCAGTCTTAGTTCCTTTTTTTTTTGACAGTCTCTCTTTCTCTATCCCACTCAGGCCCTAGTCAGATGAAACTGCATTTAATTTCTTAGGGTTTCATAGTATTCTAAGTTGTCTTTTTGAAGAGAGACCACTTTCTAGTTTCCAAATTCCAGTGGGGCAACGGAGCAGTGTTGTTTTCTGAACCGACTTTCAGGAGTCTGTCCTTGACAGCAAATTTATGAGGGAAATAAAGGAGCTTTGTGTTTGACATCAGTACAGGTTTGGGGTTTTTTTCTCCTTCTAAAATTTCTCGAATCCGAGAACATTCCTCTTGTCTCTTCACTTTGTGCCAATGGGAATTAATACCTCTTCACTCCTAAATACGATTCAGTTGTCTTCCATGTAAGTCCTGTCACCTGAAACTTTTCTGATTCTGGGACCGAATTGTAATTCTGTAATTTCTCAGAAAAGAAATCACCTTATCCCAAGTTATACATCAGGGAGCTGATACAACAGAGTGCAGTGTACTGAATATGGTCTGGTGAGTGCAAAAGTGGATCACAGACTGCTGATCATGACTATTTTCATTGGTGATCTGGAGCTGTAGGATCAGAGTAAGATTAAAAAGGCATGTCTATGGAAAGGCAGTCTACCTCCATTGTGTTATCTTCTTTGGGCACAGCCGAGCTGCCGACAGGAATGATGTGGTTCAGGGTGACATGAGGCTTGAGAAATGACCCCTCATGATGTGCTTGTTCTTGTGAATATTTGTGATCGCAGTGGTGTTTACAATTGCCTAGAAGGACTAGAAAGACTGAGTTTCCCTCTCTGATCTTACTCTCCTCCCCTTGTGTTAGCAGGCTGGTTTATGTGCAGAGGCTTTCAGTGCAGAGGCTGAAAGGTTGTGGCGGTTAGGGATAATGACAAAGGGCGAGGCAGCAAGCCACCCAGGGGAAACACAATCTGTACAGCGTGACTATTAGAAGAATCTTTCTGGGACTGTAGCAAGATAACTCTTCAGCAGTTGGTATCCCTGAGGGCTTCCCATCTGATGTGAGCTCTAGAGGTGGCCCAGGGGCCTGCAGCTTGATCCACACAACACAATCCAGTCTGAGGCACCATGAGAGGGGCAGCACTTCAGGGCATCCTGAAAGAGCAGTGCAGACATATCCAGTCTGATCCACTGAAGAAAACACAGGATTTCAAAAACATGAAATGTTCTTATATAACACACAGGAATACATACATTCATCCAGAGCATACCTTACACATACCAGGACTATTAGATATTATTACCAAATTCAAATTAAAAAATATGGTGCAGTTTTGCCAAACCTCAGTAAGCAAAATTCTCATTACGCTGAAAGGTGTACAGACTCAGTCCTGTCCAGTTTCACCCTTTAAGTAGCATACTCCCCTGCTACTGGTTAAAATAATATCTTTTGGGAGTTTTGAGGGCAACAGCACAAAATACCAACACTCTTCTCTATGTTTTCTTTCTTACCTTTGTCTACATGCTACCACTTCAGTTGCAGGTGTTGTTGTTACTATTAATACTTGAAAAACAGATCTTTGTAAATTCTCCACAGAAGTCTAAGAGCAACGCAAAGGAACGCGATTACATAGTAAGAGTATGAAAAGCATACAATCACATATGCTTGAAACAGAGGTTCCCAAGTAGGCACTTCCAAATGCAAAGGACCTGAGAAAAATATACTTTTCTGAACTAACTTTTTAAATTTGCAGAATTTGCACTTGTTTGTAGAAACAGATCTCTAGAAATATACCTATGAGAGCAAATATATTTTCAAATAGGAACTATTTTCAACAGAATACTGCCACGAGTTCATTCTTTAAAGAGCAGACACACTTGCTATTCTAAAGCTGCTACATGCTGTAATCAGTATCATGAAAACATGAATTAGACCTTCAAAATCATAGCAGAAACTTAAAAATAACCAAATATCTGCTTTTGGGGGGTTTGTACCTTTAGAAATCACAAGAAGCCTTTCTCCAAAACTGTTGGAACCAATTTTCAAAAGTGGAATCTGTTTTGAAAGTGTTTATCTGAACACCAGGGATTGATACCTCAAGAAAAAAATCTTAAGACTTGGGATAAAATGACAGGATCCAGTAACAAGGCTTATCACACAGTGTTTTACTTATCTGCTGAAACTCACATGTACTACATAAATTTCCAAGTTTAACATCTGCCAGCCTGAAAATTGTCATCCAGTAATTAGCAGCTGACAGACCACATTTATTTGCATGCTTATTTTTTAAGTTCAAAGATAAGCAATGAGGATAATTGTATTTTCTATGAACCACCTTCTTCTTGTGTTCCCTCAAATCACCTTTAATAGAATTAACAAATACACCTCAGAATCCTTTTAAATACCGAGTACATACAAAGAAGGCCAAGAAAAAAATATTTTCTAAAACTATCTGAAGCTAGCAAAGAAAGAAATTCTATGAGAAAAACACTGATATCAAAGAAAAGATAGACNTGGGGGAAAAAAAAAAAAAAAATCCCTTACACATTTTGAGTCCTATCCCAGGCAGCTGCTTGAAGGATCATCATGTAAGCTAACCAACTCATCATGTTCCCTCCCTGCTATTCTCACAACTCTTTTAGCAGGTCCTTTCATTAAACAGACATTAACTTTTGCCTCTGATCCATGATGTTAACATCCAGCTCTGAACTGTTAAATTTCAGGGACACAAGGTCTTGCGCACTTTTTCTCACTCTGACCCTCATTCTTGTAATAATTCCCTCTTAAACATCCCAATCTATCTTGTAATCCTTGAAAACGCTACTTAAAAAGTCTTGAGAAACATTCATGCAATAGTGTGTGAAGATCACAGACTGTCATACAGACCAATAAGGGTCCAATATTTCCTTAGATTCACTCAATTGCCTTTCCATCAGCTAATTTTAGATGCTCAGATCTCCAGAGGCTGCCTTATTGTTCTGTGTTTGTATAGCACCTGGTCCTTGGTTTGGGTTCTTACTGACAGTGATGCAAATAAATATTTTGACATACAGATAAGAATTCCAAAGGCTCAAAAACCAAAAGGAGAAGAAAATCAGTTATTTTTAAATCTATCTTATGCTTTTGAAGGTCTGACATGTTTTTAACAGCACTGACTGATGAAACCATTAATGCTGGTTTGAAGTCAGGGTAGGAAGAAATGTTTGTTCAAATCAAGTATTCCAATTTTCATCTCTTCTACAAGGGAAAGAGACCTAAACCCTGATATTTCACACCACTTTAACAAGACTAGAAGCTTTTCAGGAATATGCAGAGGTTGGATCTTTGGAAAGTGTTTTTGTTACTTATTTCTCTTCAGAAGAGACCTCTATTTAGAAGACCTCTAACTGCATGACTGGGTCAAAGACAGTGACATTTTGTCTAGGAAAGAAATAAAGCGAGGGAGGGGGAGGAAGAGAAGGGGAGGAAGAGAAGGGGAGGAAGAGAAGGGGAGGAAGAGAAGGGNCAGAGTCTGATTATGCCCTATTACAACTACACAATGCTATTTCAACTTTCTTCTTTGTTTTCAGGGTTTCAGTCTTACCTTTTTTATTTTAAACCAAGATGTCATTTGTAACATGTAATTTACCGTAGCCCACTCACATTTGCCCCAGACCATGATCTATAGCACTCTGCTAATGAAATTTGTCATGCACGGCACAGGGCCACACTTGGAGGCTGAAGCAGTCTCCCATCTGACATGCTCCCAAGGCAGTAATAGCACAAGAACCAAACCAAGGGACCTGTGGGGAGCAGTTTGTTCGCTGAGGCAGCAGTACACTTTCAACTCAGATCTAATACTTTCAGTCTCAGTGGATAAGAGAGTAACAATTTCACTCCCTCCTATAGTAATGCAAGTGATTAAAAGAGTAAATTATACAGGAAGAAGAATTTGGTTTGTAGAAAATGTACCAACTAACTGAGCTGTTCTCCTTCTGGGTTAATTATCCTTCTTTAGATGAGGTGGGAGAGAGGGAGAGAGGGAGAGAGGGAGAGAGGGTGCAAAGCCAGAGTAGAAGGAGCAATGGTGAGCAAGCAAGCAGGAAAAACCTAGAGACAAAATAGTAGTACCAGATCCTGCATAAGCAAGCCTCGTTCACAGCCATCTCATTATCAAGCCATTCCACTGTAACACTAATTCACAAATTCAAAGAATGGGGCTGGATGCTGAAATTAAGTGTTGCTCATAAATACCTAGAGGCCAGAGTGGACAGGTAGATGAACCAATATGATACTGGGACCAGAAAGTCTAATGATACTCTTGAATGTAACAGTGAGGGAGTAGAGAACCAGGACAATAATTTACTGAGGTGTCAGAACTATAAAAATTATGGAAGGGCTGAGAAAATATCCTTTCAGTGAGACACAGGACTCGCACACACTAATAAAAGTGTTACTGCAGAGTAACGAGCTGCCACATGTCAGTTGACCCACAGTCACCATCTGTGTACTCAATCTTGGTTTGTGGCCAATGCAAAGCAATTCAAATT
The DNA here is from genome assembly GCA_013401275.1 of Pandion haliaetus. Lineage (NCBI taxonomy): Eukaryota > Metazoa > Chordata > Aves > Accipitriformes > Pandionidae > Pandion > Pandion haliaetus. The sequence continues at coordinate 14,369 of VYZV01026516.1, read as the reverse complement.
AGCTCAGTCCTCTTTAAAAGAGAGGAGTTGATCAGCTTGGTTTATCAAGACACAAAACTGAGAAATTATTTCACTAGAGTGTACAAGAATGCTCACAGGGAGAAAAGTCTGAGTACTGGATAGCTCTTTAACCTACTGAAAAAAACCCAAGCAATAGCTGGAAGACACAGTAATAGCGACCAGCCACTGTCATAACACACTGACAGAAGCAGTGGATTCTCTAAGCTGTTGACTTTTGATATCAAGACTCGACATCTTCTAGAAGGTTCACGCAAGCACAAATCTTTAGGTTCAGAAAAAGGAGAGATGAGTCAAATGCACAGTCTGTCAAGCAAAAAGGCCTCACAGTTTCATTAGGACAGCAAATTTTTGGATCTATTAAGTTAAAAATCAGAAGATACCACTCCAGTCATCTAACCTAACCTGCTATGTAAATATGGTCTATAGAATTTAAAGATTCATTGTGTAATGATACTTAGTTGTATATATTCCAATATCAAACTGAAAATGCAACCACTAGAGACTGCATTGATATGCCGCCGATTCAGACTACACCTGATAGAAGAGCTGTTGCAAAAAGTTAAAATCTAGTATTATTTGCCTTCAGACCCCAAGTTTTTCATCCCCTTCAAAATTTCTAAATAAATATACCACATTGGAAGGTATGGTAGACAGTTTCAGAATGCTAGTGTTTACTAAGTTTGGATAATAGTGTGATAAGTATTGCTCTAAAGGTATCACCATCAGCTGACACAAAAATGGAGATGCAAGATTACACCTATTTTTAGCAAGAATGAGTATTTATACTCAACCTGGTCACAAATATACTCAGTTATTATGTGACATACAAATACAGACAAGAAGTTTAATGCATTAGCATCAGAACAATTTATACCTGAACATGCCCCATTAACTGAAACATGCAGAAATCCTAACAAGGAGAGGAGTTTATAATACAAAGTTATATGGAGACAGAAGTTAAAAGCAAAATAATGGTGGCAATTTTTATGAGAGAAACTTAGGAACAATTAGAATGGAAAAACTAGTAAGAGTTAAAAAAGGAAAGAACATGCATATAGTCACTGTTCACTCATCTGCTTTGCTACAACCAGTAAAATAAGTATGGTTGACAAGCTTAATCATTTATGTTAAAGGAGAACTCCTCATAACACTAGCAAGGATTACAAAGGGCAGTAACATCTGGGTAGGCCTGCAGTTATTTATTTGGACATTTTACAAACTGCAGCAAAAGAGAACCTGCTTACTCATCTGAATTCCCTGGAGAGTTTTAAATCACAGTAATAAAGAATCACTTACAGAAAGCTAATAACTGGATCACCAGAGGGGAGTAAAAGAGCCACAGGAGAGTTTCTGGGCCAAAATACAGACTTCCCAAGCTTTCTGCACTAACAGGCTGGAAGTCCTAAAGGTTTTGAGGCCCAGAGAAACCACCAGCATGGATCCCATCCCCATATTCCCAACGCAAGTAAGCACCATGCCCACCCAGTGACACCCTGCCAATCTCCCTTCTGCCGTGTCAGTCACGAACGCCACTGCTGGGGCTGAGTTTTGCCCTTTCTGCCTCAATTAATCCTTGTGGCTTTGTATTAAAGAACAAAGGGTCTCCTCCTCCGATAACAATGCTTCCCTTTTGAGTACAGAAAAAGCTTTCTAAGAATTTAGATATAAACGTTACTTAGCCCAAAAGTATTTTCACACAGACCTCTTAGGAACTACAGAATTTCTCAACTTTAGCTCCCTCAAAACTGGGCAGCAAACTTGTAAAACAGATTAAACTGTCGAAATATAGATTATGACCTGTGAGGGAAGCAACTGTCCCTGCCACCTCCGGGCAGCCACAGACGGGGAGAGTGCGGAGACCTGTCCTGTGGGCTTCCACCCGCCCCTCCTTGCATCAGGTAGGCATCGCACCTCACCTTCCCCTGCCCTTGGGTTTTTGTTGTTGTTAAACACGATCATAATTACACGGCTGGATTTGTCCTGCCTATCCCTGGGATTACTCAGCCGGTGCCTGCCGTTAGAGCCGCGCTGTTCCACCCCCATCTCAGCCCGCTCCTCTCTCCCCGGCGGGGGTCGGGAAGGAGGCAAGGAGCCGCCATCTTCTCAGGGCGGGCGCCGGGGGGCGAGTGCCTGGCGGCAGGTCTCCTCCGGGCGTAAGGAGACTGAAGCGGGGGGGTCATGCGGGTGCGCCTCGCCCCGCCTCCGCCCTTGTGTGTGTGTGAGGAAGAAAGCGAGAGGGAAGGCGGGGTGTGGAGGCAGCTCCCGCCGCCGCCTCCCCCCGGCTCGCCGCTGGGCGTGTGCCCGGTCCCCGGTGCTGCGTGACCGCGCGGGGAGGAGGAGGAGGAGGAGGAGGAGGAGTGTGGGTGCGGAGAATTTCCTTGTGTGACGGCGGAGGAACAGCACGGCTCCAGACGGCGGGGCTGCGAGGAGGGCGCTGCCGCCGCCGCCGCCCGTTGCCGAGCGATGTGAGGGGGGGAGCCCCCCCTGGGCCCTCCCCTC
>VYZV01026516.1:1119-11479 GCA_013401275.1 Pandion haliaetus | reverse complement strand
CTCCGACCGCCCCCCGCCTCCCTTTCTCTCAGCCTGGGTGCAGGGGAGATCGCGCACTCGTTTCTCTCTCCTCCTGGCGCCCGAGGAGCCCCGAGCCGGTCGGTTCTCCCCGTCAGCCCTCCTACCTGGAGGGGGACTTGAACTCTCCAGCCTCCCCCCTCTGCCCCTTCCCTCACAGCAACACCTGAACCGCCTCGGCCCTGCCGCGCCTCCTTCCCGCCCCGCCAGCTGCCGTGTGGGGCTTGGGCCCTGGCAGCCCCGGCGGCATGGGAGGTTGGGGTGTCCTTTCCCCCGTGTGTGTTTGTCTGCCTGCCTCCTGGCACAGGTGGGATTTAATCGTCTTTCCAGTCCACGCACGTAGAAATTTAAACACCTTCCCCCCCCGGGCATATGCTTTAAGGTAGCCTTCCCTCAGGAACCGCTCCTCCAGGGTCGCGAGGCGATGCCAGCCCTTCCCGGGGAGGCGAGAACACGCCGCCCCGAAAGCGGCGCCGGTTCGGCCTCCCCTCGGTGCGCCGGAGCCTGAGCCCACTCTTTTTTGCCTCCTTTTGGGCAGCCTGGGCTGCGGATGCTTCGTGTGAGCCGCTTTTGTCTCGCAAAGAGAGCTGTTCGGTTTTCTTTCTTTAAAGAGAGATACTTGAAACGTGCCGTTTAACTGACGGTAAGAGCCCTTCCTACCACGGAGGGTGGCTGCCAGCACTGGAGAGGGAGGGAGTGAGAGAGAGACTCTTTTCCCTCCTGTTTCAAATCAGAGGGAAATCTGGGACAGGTCTGAACACAGTGAGAGCACATTCCACATCCCAGTCATACACGCACAATGAAATGAGAAGCGTCTGTGTATCTTGATTCCTCTAGCAGGTTCTCTGAAGTAACTTGTGGGAGGGGGGGAATCTTACTTGTGATGCAGATTAATTTGCTCCATCTACCTGTTACATCAGTTCTTACAGTGTGTGTTTAGTTGATTTGTTTTGCAGTAAGCATATATTTTAAAAAGAGCCTCTTCAGCAAAAAGAATCTTGTCAGTAGTTGATGTCCCTTCTTACAAAAGAACTGCCACTAGCAATGGATTATTAACGTGTCTTAAGTGAACAAAACCCAGGTTAGGTGTTTAAACACCCTTTTCAAGATTTTCCTGTTTTGCCAGTTCCCAAAACCACTAAAGCAAGGAGTTGAATTCAAAATAATCTGCACAGAAGGAATTACTGTTTTGTTCCTGAGGTAATTTTCTTCCCTGCAAGCTTGCACTTAAATGCCTGGATTTAATTATACCTTATTAGCCTGGTAGACTTAAGATCAACAATTCTGTATCAAAGACAACTTTTCCTTAAAGAATATTTATAATAGTGAATAATTTTAGTTGTAAGGTGGAGCTGCTTAATAATTGATTAACATAAAATCAAAGTTAGTCTAAGTGTTTGGGTCAAAAGCAGTTTTGCTAAATTTAGAGATTTTTATTACAAGTCTCACAAAAATTGGTCTTTCTCTAAGCCTCAATTTCTAAAGCTGTATGGTTGCAAAAATGTGTTATAATTTCTCAGCAAAAACATGCAAAAATTTTTGGTTTTCGTTTTCATGTGTGATGATACAAAATTTATATATGATGGCGTGAAATTTGTAACAAATCTTTAAAAAGACATTAAGATACATATAACTCAGTAAGCTGTGTCTTGAAAACCTTTTTGTACATTAGGAGAATGATACTCATTTAAAAATTTGAATATGGTGGATTCCTTTCTTATTTAATCTGCTTGGCATTTGTTTTTGTGTCATCTCTGATAAGCTGCTGTTTGATTTTTAAAGAAACTCAATCAGTATGTTACATCTTTATATCTCTGCATATTTCAGATTTTAGACACTGTCTGCTAGCTTAGGTACAAAAATTATCTTTTATGATAATGATGATAAAGAATGTGCCTAGTGTCTTACAGATCTAATTAAAGTTTTTAAGGCAGGAGATGAGAGATTGCACTGGCTATAGCTGCTCTTGATGGTATTGATCTATCTAGCACTTTTGGCAAAATATCAGCAGTTGCTGCCTGTTTGTGCTGCTGTCCTAAAGCATGTGTTGAAATGACTACTGAAGTTTTTTCTTTGATTTATTGAGAGCAACAAACAAATTTTCATGGTTTCAAAACTGTGAAATCTTTTTTCAGACTTAGACTTCCTTGGTTTGGAAATACTCAGGTCCTTTAGCGTGATGTGCCTGGTTTTTCAGGTTAAATGTGATCCTTTGATAAAAAGTTGTCTATAAATTGTGTAAAATTGAGTCAGTGCTCAGCACCTTTTTTCTAAAAGGCTAGGCACGAATTAGTTCATCAGCTTGTTATCAATTAAGATTCAGTAAAGAATGCATCTAAAAATGTACAGGTAATACAAAGAATTGTGCATTTCTAGTGTCACAAGTACTGTGAAACATCGGTTTCCAGTGTGCGCTGCTCTGTTGCAGTAGACAGTACAGTTCTGAAAACTGGGAAGTCTGGCTGTGTATGATTTAGGAAGTGTGTTATTCAAAAGTGTTAATAGGTAAGTTGAAACTGTGCTGACTGCTGGCTTTGCATGTGCATTGATTTTAACAAGTGACCATAAGAGCTAGTTTATTAACAGAAGACAGTTAAGTTTTCGTTTTCCAGGATATTGTATACATGTGTTAAATCAACAAATTAACTGGTTAATACTCATACTTTGAGGATGTCTCTTAACTGCTTTTCCCAGCAAATCTGGTTCTGGAATGGACTATGCAACCGCCTGCATGAAGCCAGCTGAGTCTCCCAAGCCTTGCACTCCCTTGGGAGCAGAGGCAGAGGGGGAGGCAGTGCAGAAGCACAGGAGGTGGGGGCTGGTATGACTTACTAGCCTGAGCTCAGCTCTGTGCAAACACAGATAGCTGTTTCCAGATCCCAATGAGAAGGCTTTTGCACTTATCATTAACACTGCTGGCTACCGGTTTTGTAATTCTGTCTTAGTTAATTAGCAAGTATCTAATAGTGTCTGAAAAGTTTAGTTAGTGAGGCCTTGCTTTCAGTGGTGGAGTGGAAAAGGCTTGTTAAGTGAGGAAATCAATAAGATGTTGGACAATTACAAGTGTATAAATTACCAATATGTCTCTGTGGGCAGTGGTGTTGCTTTAAATGGATGTTTTCTGAACTTGGGTTAACTGACCTCTGTCAGAATATGATTGATTTTTAGTATCAGTTGAAAATACTTTGAGTTTTACTGTTTTATGTGATTGTATAGACCGATTACAGGCCCTGGATCATGGCCTTTGAGATCACCAGAAGCGCTTGCATTGCAGCTTGGGAACTGGTGCCTATTCAAACACTTGGAGAAAGAGGATCTGATCCTTTGCTCTTGGTTGTGGAAAAGGGATTAGGAAGGACATGCTCGTGGAACACAACGTGATTTCAAAGGAAAAGGAATCATGTAATTTCTTCATTGTTCACAGATTAGGATGTTGCTTAGCAAAATGTTGGGAATCTTTAGCTTCTGCTAAAACAAAACTACAAGTGAGCAGTCTACATCACAGGCCCTTACAGGTTACTGTTTAACCTTTCATGTAAGATAGTGACTAAGATTAAACAAGTTTTAATTGATAGAGCGCAGAGCATAGTCACATGTGTGGGGGAGGGGTTGCTTGAAAGCAGTAATCGAGTCTGAAAAATGCAGTCTTTTTAGTTGACTGTTTCTATTAAAGGTCCGAGAATCTAAAAATGTGTGGTGACCATTCTTAAGCTATGAATGCTTAAAAATCTGATTTTAGTACTGCTGTTACTTATAAAAGAGAGAAGTGTATGTTCTGTGCTATAAATTAAATAAAATAGTCCCTAAACTGTAATGGAGCCTGCAAAGTGGTCCTAATAGCTGTGATCATTAAAGATTTTTAGAAATTATTTTATGGAGTGATTTAATGACTAGCATCCAAGTGTCCCACTTTTTTTTGAAGCATGGGTTAAGTTTTACAATAAAGGCTGGAACTGAAGCCGGTAAAAATCCTACCTGTTTATTTCTATTCTACTCGTTTATCATGGTCCAGTGCTTGTGGACCAAGAAAGAAGGGTGGGGGGCTGTTGTACAGGCTACTATGTAAACAGAGTAGCAGACAGTTCATGTGCTGAAGACATTTCCAAGTCAGGACTTGAGGTGCAAAGTTTACTGCATCTACTTAAAACTTCAGTGCATGCGCAGATTCCCCTATAAAGGAGAATGGAAACACTGGGAGAAGTTTAATCGGTTACTGGAACACCCTCCGCAGCATAGTGGTGCTTGCTACTGGGATGAATGTGTTGGAAGAAGTAGACAGGACGAACATGTGGTGGAAAGATGTAAAACACACAACCAAAAGAAATAGTATAGTGGTACCAAAGATGGTCTTAGTTCTCTGGATAGAAATAGATTTTAATTGTCTGGGGTCCATTTAAAAGCCACTCTCCAAGAATTTATGTAAAATCTGTGAAATTAGCATTAAAGCCAGAACTTGTAATTTCAGGTGTATACTTGCCTTTGTTCTGTAGGTCTGATTCCATGATTATTGCACCTCAGTGATTCTGTTATTTTACAATTTAAAAGTTTGGGTTTTTTTTTTTTGTAATTTCCAATCCTAGGAATGCAGCATGTCATTTCAGTATCAAATCCTTTTCTTCCTCACCGTCACTTATAATGCAAGTTTTTGTATAGGAAATGGTAACAACTTCGTGCCACCTAAGGCAGTCCCACAGTTTTCAGCTGGCTTGTAGAGGCGTAAGGGACCGATGCTTATTGAATTTCATTCCCTCTGTGCATTAAAATTCTGTAATTCTCTCTGCTCCATTTTGGTTCTGCAGAGCTAACGGGTGAGAGGTGATAACAGCTTGGTAGGGTGGGTGAATGTGAGACCAGATACATGCATGCACATGTGTGTTTTTAAAATTTATACTTTCCCCATCGTGTATTTTTTGCTTGTTAGGTCTTTAGGACTGGAGTTCTGTCTTCCTATACTGCATGATTGTGACTTGCTTTTGAAAGCTATGTGATGAAGGTGTTTTCATATACTTTGAGAAGCAGTAGGAAATGTCATATATTGTAGTGCATTTTGGGAAATTTACTATTATTTGTGTATTTCCTTTTAATAAAATATATCTTTGTGGCCACTGTAACATGCTCTTTGGTAGAGCGTATTTGCACACTTTTCTTACCTCATTACTAAATACAGTTCCATAAATACATGTTGTTTAAAGCTTTTTTTGTGTTCCACTTCTGCTTCCTTTCTGGAATCGTGATCCTCTGTCATCAGCATCCAAAGAGGTTTCTGGAAAAGTCATTATGACACAAGTGGCATGATGATTCCAAAAGAAGTGTGGGAATTTTTTTCTTTTTGAGAGGAATATAGAGGATGGAAGTTGCAGAAATACAGGAGCTAACCTGTAGGTCTTCAGCTGGAGCTTTGTGCATATTTTACAATACAGAATTTAAATCTTAAAACCTTCAAAGTATGGACACTGTGCAGTCAGTTAAAACAATTTTAAGCCATATAAGTAGATTGCTGTGCATATTACCTTGGTGCATCTGATGATACATTTGCTTCCTATTACCAAATGCCCGTTCCCTGTAGGAGGATCAATGGAAAATATGTAAGTTTCTGGAGTATTTTGCTAACTGTGGCTTTTGTCTTTTCATTTTTCCCTAGTGCTGCTGCATTTCTCAGAATCATCTTACCTGGATTTAGTGTACTTCATGCTGATGCTAAAAGAGAGTAGATGTGGAAAGTGGCTAATTCTGCTTAGGTTTAACCCACCTTCACTTCCTCTTCTCATCTTCATGTTGTCCTCTGTGTACAATAATACACAGCAATGCTAGGTAAAGGTGAGGCCTTCGTTCTGATAAAAGCCTAATCCCTGCTCCAAGGCACTTACAGTCCACATGGCAAATGGACATTGCTGATGAATACATTTGGAGGAATCCAGGAAAACTTGGTGCACCTGACTAGTGTACTGTGTTTATAGCTGAACCACTGTGAAGTGGTTTCTTTTTATTCATATGCATTAGAGTAGTGGTTCTCAAACACTTTAGTTCAACTCTTAAATCTTTTATTTTTTTATAATTTGCACCTTCCGTGTGTGTGTGTATTTAAATATATGTATTACATACAACCATTCCCTGTCTAAACTCCTGTACCCCAGCTTCTGAGCCTCACTCTTAACCCACACCATCTGTCTGCCCCATTTCCCCAGAAGCAACCTTTGTACCTGAAGCTCCAGAAAAGTTGGGCTTAGCCCAATTTAGGTTAGCTCTTCCCTCTGTTGTCTTGGGTATCAAGCTTCTCTATACTTGCTCGATGTTTTCAGTCTCCTTATCTCAATTTCTTGAAACTCCTTTGCTACAGACGCTATTGGTGCTTTGCCCTACCTCGTGGAGCTCCCTAGCCTTGCTCCCTCTGCAGCAGCCTTGGCCCACCCCTGTCCATGGTACCAGAGCCATGGCCGGAGCTCAATGGGGCTTGACACCAAGCTGGGCTGTCTCTCAAGGGTGGGCTACCGGCAAGAGTCTTCACTTGCCCTCCATCCTCACTGGCTCTAAATAAATGTTATATTCTTCATGAAGTTGCTAGAGAGGGAAGAACAGATGTTCTCTGGGTGAAATCTTTCTGCAGCTTCTCCGGCTGCAGGGATATCTTCCACCCTTGCTCCCCTTCCCAGTCTGTTTAATGATCTGTATAGCTCAGAAGAGTTTGTGGATGTTATGAAATGTAAATATTGGTAAGATAAGTACCAACTAAGCATTGGTAGGAAAACATGAAGGGGTGATTCTAAAAAAACCAAATGGGTGTTTGTGGCTGGAGTTAGTCTGATCAGAAGGAGGGGGAGTCATGAGTGAACAAGAGATAATTGGTGTTGCCTACTAATAAGTATTAGAATCAGAGACCACGGTTTTACATTTGATGCAAAGGAGGGTGCTGTTACAAGTACGGAGAGGGATTCATTGTGTAGAAGACAAACTGAAAGGTTTAGTATCATGAGTGGACATGACTGAAGAAGACTGTATTTGTCAAAGCCAGAATGTTGAAATAATGAAAATTAAATGATGAGATAATGGATAGAAACCTTAGCTTAGAGTGAAAGGCTATATTTTAGAGATACTACGCAGAAGGAGTGTACATGGTTGATGATAAACAGTTTTCAGTTGAAGAGAACCTGTTGGTTATGGTCTGGTAAAGCGGGCTGTCTGCTAACACTGCAAGTATGGAGGAGCAGTGTAAGAGGAATAAATAAGAGCTGTATTTAAGCCACATTATGGTCAGGCATCTGTGACGACAAGCCAAGATGCTGACTTTTACAGAAGGAAACAGATAGAAGCAGGAGAAGCTAATGCGAGAATCACTGATTTAAAGTCAGGAACCAAGTGGATGTTGTTGATCAGGCTGGAAACAAGTGAAGTGTTTGTTGAATGGTTGGGCTTAATTCGTTGTGTACTAAAAGCAAAACAAAAATTAAAAGCAAAAAGGCAAAACAAACAAAAAAATTGTATTTAGGGAAGAAGTCATTAAACTGAGGGCTGGTGAGGTCAGTGGGACTGAAGAGTTTATGTAATAAAGCATGAAGAATGTTCATGAAGTATCCCAAGAAAGGGGAAGATTATGGGAAAAACTACAGACTTGAAACACCCCAAGAAGAATGTCACAAATGAGCAGAGCCTGTCAGAAATGGGAAGAAAAAGCCAGGTAGTCAAAAGAAAGTTTTTCATTAAAGAGTGTGTGTAAAGATAAAAGACAAATTTGCAAAAGTCAAGTTTCTTTAGGAATGACAGCAGGCAGTAAAGAAAACAAAAAGACTCTTCAAGCACATAGTATTGTGAGGAGAAAAAGAAAGGGTAACACACAGTTAGAATGTAGTAGTATTAAAGATAATGTAGGTATTGCCAAACCTAAATGAGTGCACTGCTGCAGTTTCTGAGCTCAAAGTATGGGAGAAGGTAGAATGAGTAGTAAGAATAGAGGTGCAAGTAACCAAAGCAACAAACAAAACTGTGAGCTGAAAGCACTCAGTTTCTTTGGGCTGGTTAACTTATTTTCCAGGATTCTGAAAGAGCTAGGATAATAGCTAGCAAATACTGCTAACAAATCCTCTTAAGACTAGGATGATATCTGATTAAAGCACAGAGGGTTAAAAAAGCAGGGATGGAGAGAAAAGGAGAAGTATTTACAGCTAGTAAAAACAATTGCAATGGATGCAGAAATGCAGAACATGACTGGTAAATCAAGGAGGAGAGATGTTCTTACTCAGAGATTGCAAGTATCCCTGGAGGAGTGCCAGGCTAGCAAAGTAACCAGTTCCCCTTCCTGCTTCCAGAAATGCTTGGAAAATACTGTAAACAAGTATTTACAGCAACTGCCACTGCTATGCAAGAAGATGGTACTTTCCCATTTGCTTTCATTTTTTAAGTTGTAGCATAGTCAGGTGTGCAAGAACTTCATATCAGGAGAGATTGTGTGGCTCCTTGTTTACTCTTGCATCAGTGCAATTTCTTATGGAAAACCAGAATTACTGAGAATCATACTTGTAAAGCTGTAGAGGGTGATTGCACCCAGGTTTCATTTAAAGTTAAAATCTCTGCTTTGGTCCATTCTAAGTGAGACAAGATTCAACACACACACATACCCCTTCCCCGCCCCTAAACCCAGCTAGAAAATGTAGATCAAGTTATGGGACAAACTGAAGTNGCTGATGGTAGGATTGTTTCTCTTTTTTTCCTGGCCTTTTCCCCACACAGTCTCGCATTTGTTAGCACCAAGCTTCATCTCTTCTGTATGCAAAATGCTTACTGTATGCAGTTGTTATTTTATTTGGACTAAATCCAGACTTCTTTCATGAGGTTTACATCAGTGTAGGGATTAAGTGGAGGAGTAAATTTGGCTAGCAAACAACAAAAAATGGCAACACAAGAAAAAGTAAGACTCAGAAGTAATAGACAGCTGATGTGTCTAAGAGGTAATATAAGGAGTAGTCAAAAGTGAAGAGCAAGAAAATGGAATCTGAATTAAAGACAAACAGGGAGTCGTCCAGAGGCAGAAGTACTGTGATAACATATGAGGAGTGGAGGGTCAGGAATTGGCATGTAGGCAGAAGCATTAAGGAGGGGATAAGGAAATGCATCAAAAGTCTAAGGAAGTTCAGAGGAATCAGAATTGATGAGAACCACAAAGGAGGGGGGAGTGGGGAGGAGGTGGCAGTGTTTATGCAGGAAGTGGGATGAAAACGCCAGGCAGAGAATGTGCAGGGAGGGCTAATGTGAAAAGGATCAGTATAGTAAGGAGGCATGCAGGGATATAGCGAAGGGATAGTGATGGACAAAAGTGGATAATGGTAGTATCATAGCTACATCCTACCCTGTACTTTAGGAGAGAGGAAGAAGATTTCTGCATGTTCTATATCCAGAAAATGGGACATAATGCTAAGTATTATGCAGACTTGATTAGCTGTTATATGTATCTCCATTTTATTTGGAAAGAATAATTTACCTTATGGGGGAGAATTTATTGATGAGGAGCTGAGATACCGCACTGTAACTGAATGGCTTTTTCTTATGAGCAATGCTGCTTTGGAAGAAATAAGCTTGGATAGTGTGATTCAGTACTTTTTCATCTAGAGTAGTAGGCTTTGTTTTCAAGTGAGTAGGTGTTGGACAGAATTTGAAAAATTTGCTTCTTTGTATATGGGAACTCTTTCACAGAAATACTTACTATGGAAGTGACATTGTGCAGTGAAGTGTGTTTCTTTGGAGTATATTCTTAAAGAGGTGGCTGTAAAAGGTAGCATGAAAGAACCTGTAGTATAAATTCTAGCATCTGACTTGCTAAACCAAGAAGAAATAGAGAATTGAGAGGGAAGGCTGAAACTCTGCTCCTCATTGTCTTGGAGTAGTATGGTTTATAGAACCATCTGCTGTTTGTGGACCCCTCAGTTATCCCTGATTAAAGGTCAGATTATCAATGTAGTTCTAGTCTGAAATCTATAATTCTGTCTAGGCATTATGCTAAGTACGTGTGTAGATACATCAAAACAGCTGAAGTGATTAGAGCCGAACAAATTACTTTTATGTTCCTGAAAGCTTTGTTCTACATTTAGAAGGCGTATAGGAAGGGAAAAAAGGAGTGAAGTAATGTGAACATTCATACAGATTATTTTCTCATGTTTTATGGTTTCTGTTCTTTGTTAGTGAAAGATTTCTTTCCTAGGATACGCAATTTCAAGGAAACTTAGACTGTATTCTAGGGAAGTCAACTTAGAAATAAATGCATTTACTAGTCATTTTAAAGCCCCTTCAATCAAACAGGATTACTGTTTGGCTGTAGCAATAGGAGTGGAAATTTCCCTAGCACATGGAAAAACAG
>VYZV01026515.1:0-12334 GCA_013401275.1 Pandion haliaetus | reverse complement strand
AGACGATGTGTGGCGAGCTGACTCAACCCCCATCCCCTGTTCCCCTGCGCCGCCGCGGGGAGGAGGTAGAAAGCACCGGGAATGGAGCTGAGCCGGGAAGGCGGGATTCCCCTGCGCCGCCGGGGGGGAGGAGGTAGAAAGCATCGGGAGTGGAGCTGAGCCGGGAAGGCAGGAGGGGTGGGGGGAGGTTGTTCTGATGTTTAGTTTCCCTTCCTAATACCCTTGTGTTTTGTTTTTGTTTTGATTTGTAGTAAATTAAATTGATTTTGTTTTTTTTCCCAAGTTGAGCCTGTCTTTTGCCCGTGACCATAAGTGGGGAGTGATCCCTCCCAGTCCTTGTCTCGACCCACAAGCCTGCCTTTGTACTTTCTCCTCATCCCAACGTGGCCAGGCGAGGGGGTGGGGGTGGGCGAGCGGCTTCGTGGTGCTTTGTTACCGACTGAGCCGACCTGAAACCATGACAATATGCCACTGGCTCTAAGCTAAAGAACTGTGCTGGACCTAGGGAGGGTTTGTACTTAAAGACAGCTCAGGTGTTCCTGCAACCACAGCAGTTATTTGTAACACAATAACCAAGCTAGTGAGAGTCTGACGTAAAAGTTAATTTCTTTCATAGTCCTAATTTCCTTATCTCAATAAAAAGGTGTATGAATCACCCAATGTTACTCACTCAACTAACACTATTCTCAACTAATATCTTCATTCACTTTTATGTTACTTTTCACCAAGAAATTCCTAATACATAAATTACAGTGATAAATTTACAGAAAATTGCTTAATTTTCAGGGAAGATTTGTCTTTGTTTACCTATAAACAACAAGCTGAAAGAGACTAATATAAGATAAAAAGGAACTGAGACCTAGGTAAGACATCTGAAACAATTACTTCCAAAGAAATTCCAACAAAGCAATTCTAGAATTCTAAATTCTAATGAGCAGTAAATGAATTGGAAAGCCTCCACTGGAATAATAAAATACTTCAAGCTAAATGTGTCATTTTATTTACAGCAGACAGCAAAATATCCTTGTACTTATAGGTGTGTGTGTCCCCTCACTGCTTTCAATATGCCAGTTACATTCTGAATTTATTTAAGATGTTCTGGAACAGTAATTAGCATTTACTAGCCATAGAAAAGTATGTCTGTCTGCATAAATTATGACTTTTTTTTCTTTTTAAGATGCTCAAGAATTTAAAATCCATCTGTACATTGATCTTTGGAAGAAAAAAGGAGTATAAAATGCTAAATCCACTTTTAGCATCAAGATGACAGAGTGAGGAAAAAAACACCCTAAAGCAAAGGAAAAGAATGAAATACAAAATCATACTGTGGAAGTGAGAGCAGTGCTATGCAAGTAAACACTAAATGACATCACAGGTAGGTTCTTCATGCTTTTAAGGAAATTAACACAATCATGCCTTAGGAAACGGTTAACCATAAAATCTGTCCGTGGTTGTCTTTCCGTAGTTTAGGGGACCTACTACATATCCCCAGTATCTTAAGTGGTGGAGAGAAGTGACACCCAGCAAAACTCCCCCTCCTCCATTATTACAGGAATTTAGTGCAGCAATATCTTCATCAACAATGCTGTTACAAACTCTCCATTTAGGCCTGCTGAAGTTGGAAAGACTTTTGAGAGACATTTGATTTGCACTTGGCTTTGTCACAGGAAGCAGACCTAGAAGTTCCCAAAAAACTATAACCAAAACAGAGCCAACATGCTGCATCAGACCAGTTTGCTCAATGAGACAAATATTTGACTATTTCAACAAAGCAAGTTTATCCAGTCAGACTTCACTGAGACTAGAATAGTTGTGCTGCATACTGCCCTACCTTCTACCTCTAGCACTAACATAACATCTACTACTGGAAATTTCTTTCTTCTCATAAAGCTTGTGTTATGTAAAATAATCTTTGTCAGCAAAGATTATTATTTGTATCGGTATAAAACCGAGCCCATGCTAGAACATACACTGGTACAGCTGTTTTTAAAGAAATAAACCCCACTCAAGCACTCCCTTTCCTGTTGGAGCCAAGCTACAATTTTAAAGCTTTCTTATGCTGAAATATTTTGCATGGTCATTTGAGTTATACAACAAAGCAAGTTTTAATTCACAGGAATTCTTCAGATCAGTTTCCTTAGAAACATTTTCCTTACTAAGAAAGTTAGAAGATGATGACAAACTCTGTCCTAAGTGCATCTCCTTTGTCTGTAAACTCACATAAAATAGAACAGTTCAGTCCCGCTCTTAAGTTCTCTATCTTGACTCTGAGATATAATATACATGCTTTTATCAAGTCAAACCTAACTATAACTATATATAGAAAGCATTTTTATAATTTAAAATGTGCAAGGCAAAAGCAGTACTATAAAAACACCTTAACAAATTTTGATTTATATATACAACTCTAACAGATAGAGAAGATTTAATTTAAGATATAAACATTCAGATATACTAAAAAATTGCAAACTAATCTACATAATATCTGGAAATATGTCACCAAGAAAGGTCTCAATAGTTTAAGCTGTACTATTGTCAGTAGCACAAATTTTTTGGGGGCTATGTTACCAGAAGATTCTGTATCCTTACCAGTGGTGGCCCCCCCAGGAATATTGTTCCCTGTTTGCCAACAATAATACTTTCATCAGCCATGGCAGGTACATACGCTCCTCCGGCTGTACAGGATCCCATTACTACTGCTATCTATTGGGAAGACAAAAACCACAAGTTAATGAATTGTCCAACCCTTAAAAATAGCAAATGCACATGCTACTATTATATATTGTACTGATTTTAATACATGTTCTGGGGCAGCACTGCAAGATTATTTTTGCCTGACAGAGCAACCTTTTTATTTATGTTTCAGCTTTTCTTCAAAAAAATAGGGAATCTCTCTAGTTTTCAAAAGTCTCTTAAACTATGATCTTCAGGCCACCTTGCAGGAAAATCCATATATGAAGTACCATGAGCTATGTACGTGAAATGTTTGAAGAGGTGCACGTTCTACCATGAAATTTGTTTTCATTGATGAATGGTAAAAGGTTGAAGCCTATAGGTTGCTCCTGGTATTTGTGCTTAAGTCAGAGCTTCGGTTGTTGCTTATTGGCGTAATTTCACCGATGTTAACATCCTTTGAAGAAAACTCCTCACACCTGCTAGTACATAATTTCAGTTCTTCAACGGATCAACTAATTAACTCTGTTCCTTCAAGGCGTGTTGAGTATCTCATTATAGGCTTTAGCACGAATAATCTCTGCTTCATCGTTATGCCTTATTTTGAGATGAACTTCTACCCAATGAATGTTTTCTACCAGTAACATTTTTGTGACACTTTTACAAAACTGACTTGACCTCAGACATGAATACTGTAGAAGCATATGATCGTGAAAGTGAAGTTTCTCACTTAACTTCTTCAGGGGAGCTCCTCCAAAGACCCTTTCAAAACAGCTTGTGAAGCAGAAGAAATGGAACAGCCATATGGAAAAGGCAGACAGTAAGAAAGTAATTGTCTAATCTAACACTTTCTTTCACAACCACAAAAAAAAGCCCTAAACCACAAAATAATGTTATTTTGTGTTAACTTTTTTTGGAAATATTTCTAAAGCAACATGAAGTAGTGTTCTGTGTTAAATAATAATTTAATGTTTGTTCTTAAAAGAAAGCAGCACACAGAAATAAAACTTCCAAATCACATTACCCGTACCTAAAACAGGAGTAGGTGAACTATGTCAACTTGCTACCATCAAATCAAACAGCTTTTTCAGCAAACAGTTTTCAGTATCTTAAACTATATCCAGAGTCACATGATTCATCTGCAGTATTTCTGTTGTGCATTTAATAAATACCTCCAAATAAATACAAAGATAACATAAGCCTCTAGAAATGGAAGAAACCTGGGGAAAAAAGTTCATTTGATTTTTTCCCCAGGATTTGTGGGTTTTTTCCTACTCTCAATTTTACCAGGCACATGCTGAAAAATGTGCCTGCATTTAAACTTTTAACTTCCCAGGTGTTACTTTTTCCAATACATAAACTGGAATATGTATACATTGGAAAAAACAAAATCTACTTGTCAAATAGCACAACCTCAAACTCCTGACTAATGTGCTACTTCCTGACTTCATTCTTTGAATTACTGCATAGGAAATTACTTAAGAGGCAATAAAAATCAACAGTTCTGAACACACATGCAGTATTTCATACCCACTGATCAGCTCCCCATTGTATCCATGCAGCATATGAGTGAGAGCGCGCTTAGGAAATGGCTAATGAGAAGCTAATCACAGCTTTCTGATTCACAGCCATACAGACATCAATGCAATTTAAAGCTGCAGTAGGAGTGTAATAAATTAGTCACAGGTAAAAGTGGAGGGGGAAATTAAAAGCACCATAAGCAACTGAAAAAATGAGAAAAAAGCAAGTACTTTAAGGGCAAAATTGAGAAGGGCTGATGAACTGATGAAACACACCTTCAGGCAGGCCACAACAAAGAATAGCTGGTAGAAAACTAACAACATCCAGACTCCCATGTTAGAAGAATAAATCAGAATGGAAATCAGAGGGAGCATAATTTCCTAACACCATTTCCTAATGAAACATCCTCTCAAACAGGGAAGATGATTCTGATGCCTTGAATAAAGGCATGAGAAGGAAAACTTCACTGTATCGCTGTAGTGATGAACTTCCGCTTGCTTGAACAACTTTGAAACTTTGGTATATACAAATAAGATAAGAAAACCTTGAGCTTTGTCAATGGTACGTGCCAAGAGGCCTTGGGCCCTGATGTGCATCAACAGACAAGCACTGGGTCCTGCTGAGTTTTTGTAATTAAAACCTGCCAAAGCCAGCTAACTAGGAAAAAGACATAACCCACACTGCACATGCCCAAAGCGCAGACACTATGTAAATGATAACATGAATATGCATACAACTAGAGTAATATAAATTTTTTTTTCCTGTAGGTGATGGTGTGCACAATAGGTGATGTGATCCCTTGTGCACCCAGTGCTGCAATAAAGAATGCCTGCTTTCTAAAACTTCAAAATGGAGTCTTAAAGAGTTTCTTTGACCAGCTTTTTCAGCAACAATTCTAGCTATCACAGTCTGTTAGCACAGAATCAACAGCAGATTTCCAAATGTTAATAGTGCTTTTTCAAAATGAAACAAAGGATAGAAACATCTCCCAAACAAAATATACCTGTATTACATCCTTTAAATGAAGGAAGCACTTCAGTAAAAAATTTTCCCCAGTCTTCTATAAATATCTTAAGAAAGGTAAACTTTCATCTTTCCTACACTTAGTTTTTATTGTGTAGGAGTACAATGCCACTCTTAATGCAACACTGTGTGGTAACTGAAATAAAAACAAATTCAACTTTATAAGGAACTTTACAAATACCTTAAAGTTGTTTCAAGATATTCAGGAAAACACCAGCATGACTTTAGGGCCAGGTGTTTCTAGAAAGGTCCTGCCTAACATCAGTAATTCCAGCCTTGCAAACTGGGTTTATATATTCATCTTTGATATAAAAAAATCACTACTCCCATACCACATTAATTGGAGTCTCTAGCAAAAATAAGGTTTACCAAAACTTCTCCTAAAAAGGTAATTCTGCAGAACAGCCCTGTGACCATCTTCTTTGACACTTGCTGTTCTACAAAAACGCTGGGACCAATTTTACTCACACATATAAATCTAATGTACAACCTATACCTTTCAGTGACTCTGCAGGATGGTCAGCTTGTAAAGTGCCTTTTTTCCTAAATATTTTTATTTTAACTAAACAGGGCTTTTCCTCTGGAGACCTAGCTAATCACTACAGCTGCTCCACTTCTATGGTTGAAAAGAAAAGAACTGCAGAAATTAAATTATGTCAGACTTTCTAAAGAGATTTAGTGTATTGTGTTTTTCAGCCTTGGATTTCTCTGGAGGCAATGGACTTCAGGATTCTTTGGTAGATGAAAAGATGGTTCAAGAATTGAAGTCTGACTTGCTTCCAAAATGTGCCAAGAAGGTAGGTAGCAAGGTAACAAATGCAGTTTCCTCAAAAATCATGCAAAGCCAATGTCTGCCATGTAAGGAGGGGTCAGATAGAATACTGTATCCTTGACCGGTGCATCTGCTTCACATTGAACAGAAGTATTAGCTTTTATTTCCTCCCTTTGGACTAGGAGATTCAAACAAGCACAGCTTCTCAAAGAATAAATAAAAATGGTTCCAGCCCAACCATGCCTCTCAATGACAGAGATTGGTAAGAATGAAGAAGATAAAAGTCTTATTTCCACTTTACATTATTAAGATTGAGTTCAACAGTCAAGTATGTCAAAACAGTATGTTGCTGAAATACTTCCATGACAGTACTAGGATGAAACAGCAAGTTAGCTAAACATTTACTCTGCTTGAGGTTCCAACACCTATTTCTAAGCCTAAAGTTCTACAACAATTTTTCTTCTCAGGTGGAATAACCTGAAAATTTCCTTCACCTTCTTTCATCCAGCCAATATAAAGTGATAGGCATTGAACTGACAACTACACCTAGGAGCAGGCTCTTGAAATTAAGACCATTCAGTGGAAACACCAGCTCACTGCTCAGCAGTCAGAAAAATCAAAGATGTTAGAACAACTGGCAAAGGAACAGAAAAGACAATAGTGTGTATCTTTATGCTATTATATATATATATCCATCATTATCTGACATCTTGCGAGCCAGTGCAGTCTGGCTCCTTCATCTCTGCTGTGGTTTAACCCCAGCCAGCAACTAAGCACCACACGGTCACTTGCTCACTCCCCTCTGGTGGGATGGGGGAGAGAATTCAAAGAGTAAAAGTGAGAAAACACTTAGGTTGAGACAAAGACAGTTTAATAGGTAAAGCAAAATCCACACGCGCAAGCAAAGCAAACCAAGGAATTAATTCATCACTTCCCATCGGCAGGCAGGTGTTCAGCCATCTCTGGGAAAGCACGGCTCCGTCCCGCGTAACAGTTACTTGGGAAGACAAATGCCATCACTCTGAATGTGCTGGAATTAATTCACCACTTCCCATCAGCAGGCAGGTGTTCAGCCATCTCCAGGAAAGCAGGGCTCCATCCCATGTAACGGTTACTTGGGAAGACAAACACCATCAATCCGAATGTGCCCCCCTTCCGTCTTCTTCCTCCAGCTTTTATTGCTGAGCATGACATCATATGGTCTGGAATATCCCTTTTGTCAGTTGGGGTTAGCTGTCCCAGCTGTGTCCGCTCCCAACTTCTCATGCACCCCCAGCCTATTCTCTGGTGGGGTGGGGTGAGAAGCAGAAAAGGCCTTGGCTCTGTGTAAGGACTGCTCAGCAGTAACGAAAACATGCCTGTATTATCAACGCTGTTTTAAGCACAAAGCCAAAATGTAGCCCCATACTAGCTACCATGAAAAAAATTAACTCTATTCCAGCCCAAACCAGCACAATCTCAAAGAAGAGGGATTCCAGCCCAAACCAGCACAATCTCAAAGAAGATACAACAAGACCTGGGAAAAGGTTTACAGAAGATAAACTAGGATCATCAAAGGTATGGAACTCTTTCTGTAGGAAGAACAGCTAAGCTTGAATTTTTTGATCTGCCAAGGGGAATAAGAGGGAGGTATATGAGAGGGCTACACAACCATATGAAAAGGCTGGGAGTTGGCTGACTAGACAGCTACTCTGTAGGAACAACCTAGTCATCTGCTTTCCTGGAGCATTCCTTTATTTCGAGGAGGTTATCTTCAAAGACCATGGACTCCTCTGCCCTCCCTGGCAGCCTCTCACAGGTACCTGCTGACAATTCCCTTAACAAACCCACAACTACTCTCCTGAAGTCCAGGGTCTTTATCCTGCTATCTACCTTCCCCACCTCCAGTGGGACCTTATATTCTGCCCTCCACTTTCACTGCAGCCAAGGCTGCCATCAGCGATCACATTCTCAAGCAGTTCTACATTCTTCATGAGTAATAGATCCAGAAGTGCACCTCCCCTAGCACACCACCTGCATCAGAAAACTGACTGCAACGCACTCCTGCAACATCCGTGACACAAAACCACTTCTAAATCCAGAAACTGTGACTAACAGTAATTCTATGTGTCATTAATACATTAGAAAATAATCTCATTGTTAGGGCAGTTTTATCATACAGCACATCAGTCTATAAAATGGATATAAAAATATATGCATACGGCTGTTAGTAGAAAGTATGTCCCATTTACTAGCCATCATCAAAAGTGTCCTCACTTCTACAGTGTTGATGCAGAATAATCAACTGTTCCAAAAGATTTCCTAGTGCTTCCTCACATGGCCCTACATACCATGTTGTCAAGTCCTTTTTTTTCCCACTCCAAAATTGGAGCAGGTAGGTCATGTCATTAACACTAAGGCTGAGAAAGAAGACAGCTTCTTCAAAACTATAATGACTTTATGTGGACAGTTACTGTGTTTACAGTGCCTCCAATCCCCACACTGGGCCACCAGGTCAGCACAACACAGCGCTGTCAAAAACAAAGCATGGGTACAAGCCTTGAAACCAAAAAAAGGCAGCAAGCATAAAACCCAATTAGTACATGTCATTCTTAAGTAAAAGCAAATTACCTGTGGAATTCCTTGTGAGGACATGACTGCTTGATTATAGAAAATACGGCCAAAATGATCTCGATCTGGAAATACTTCTGCTTGCCGAGGTAAATTTGCTCCTCCTGAATCAACTATAGAGTGAATGAAAATCTATTAACATGTTTTCAAACAGTGTTACATACTTAAGTTGTTGGTAAAAGTATCTGCACATTACTTAAAATATACAGCAAATATAATCACTAACACTATATGTATGTCTATGACTCTAGGTATATTAGGGCATCCTTCTTGGAAAAAAAAGACAAATACTAACAAACCCCTGCAAAAACATCTACCCCAATCATTGTACTGGAAAATAAATTCAGACATGCTTAGAGATGCAATCGTACCTCCCTATAAACTCATCTTATTGCAAAACATTTAAACTAAGAACACTTTCAATGTACAATTTTAACTCAATTATTCTATTGCAGTTCTGTCACAAGTTCCAGAAAAGGGCAAGACTAACCACCACTGAGTTCAAGAGGTATAGCATGTGTACTTTCATACCTTGCTTATACAGACATACCAAAGACCTTATACTATCTTTAGGAATCTTCATTTATTATATGTCCTTGCCTCTTGATGTGCCCTCCAACTAAGAGGTCTCTAATTGCAGCTACCTCTCCACTCCCAAATAATGAAAATACATCATGTCACAAGACTCCAAAGAAGGAGGATAGAAGACTAGAACAAAATGCACAAGGAGGCCAAGCATCTCCAAGAACTCTGGCTCCTGGTAATTAATACAAGCAACAGTCCACACGCACGTTCTCACGCTGTGTGACTGCAGCCACTAATGCCCTACATTCAGCTTTACAATGAAGCAGGGTTTTGATTCTCTCCACCGCACTTGGCAAAATCAATCTCCCAAACCAGCATCAACTCCAGCAACTAGACAAACTCCAACTGGGTTTGGAACAACAAAGCACTCCCTCTTGATCACACAACTAAAATGAACTGAAACAAGCCCAGGTACAGAAATTGCAAAGGTAAAATAACTCACCAGGTTTGAGTGACGAGCAGTATATATACAGGGGCTATACATCTCAAAGGTGGAATAAAAAAATTAAATTTTTGTTTCAAGGCTTATCTATGTCCCACGTTCCTCATTCCGTAACATCTTAACACAGTAGAATCACACATAATTGCTCACTGATAACTCACTAAAAAAACAAAGAGTTATCTGAACAGATAAAATTTGCTGGTAATTCAGACTAAAAAAATCACAGTTGTTTTGCAAGCAGCAAAGCTAAGTTTCTTCTGTTTTCTATGACTAAGATAAAATTTGGCCCTCCCTTTGCCTCCAAGACTCTTTCCATTGCAGTATGACAACCCCACAAAATCCCCACTCACACTGTCCCTGTATCCACCCCAGCAATACTTTCAAGCTCACATTTCTCCTAATCCTTCTCCTGGTATTCTTTGCACATTTGGCCTGTCAGCAGGGCAAGAAATTCTGAATGCTTATGCTGGCCAGGACCTACATTTATGCTGACTATTTAACTAGTACAAGTGTCCTGACTGGCAAACCAATTAATGCCTTTCAGCTGCTACATAAGCTGCTAATCTGAGCAAAACAGACAAGGACTAACCCACCATGGTTTTTAAATGGACACAGTGTAAGTCTTTCTCCTCTGATGCCGACTTACACAAAATCCACAGAAATACACACTCTCTTAATTCTCTCTGTCAAATTTGACTGAAATTGGCTAATGGGTTTAAAAGTTATTAGACTGGGAATTGAGGCTGAAAGACAGGCACTGGCAGAGGGGTCTTCTATTTGTACAAAACCAGGCTAAGAAAATACTACCTGTAATACACTAAAGACATCTGGCACTCTGATCTTAGTCTTTAATAAAAGTATACTCACCTAAAGGTTTGGCTAAATACTCATTTAATAGACTAAACTCAAAATGCAAAATAATATACAATGAAATTTCTGCTTCAGTAAAATTCATCCTAAATTGTAAAAATCTGTTCATCCAAACTATTATTGACACTTGGCACTGAGACTTTTTTCTTTCTTTGGTATGTTCTCTCATACAGCTACATGCTCCACCAAAAGGCAAAGTAACTTTTTTTTTTAACTGTAATTTGAATTAAGACTGGATGAGACTATAGGATGGATTGCTCAAGCATGGCAGAAGAGAAAGGAGTAAGAAAAAAGTGATACAATGGCATAGTTTTATCTGTATCTTACAAACCCAGCCCTACAGCAGTGCAGAAGATAGTGCTGAAAAGCTATGAGTACCCTCCAGTTAAGACTTGCCACCAATCTGTACAGGTAACACAGTATTGATGAAAATACATTTGAGTATGTGTGTCTAAAATACATACCTGGTTAGTCAAATCCGGGGACACATCAGTCTCAACAACATTTATTTAAAGTAGCGTCTTATCTAGAGATCCTGAGCTGCCCTTAACAAAGGACATTTGCTATTTCTGTAATAAGACTTACCCAAATATAGGCAAGGGAGATGGTTTTGCATTGCAATTTCTTGAGCACGTAAATGTTTCTTAACAGTGATGGGATAATAGGTACCACCTTTGACAGTTGCATCATTAGCAACAATCAAGCATTCCACCCTAAAAATAAAACATGATTATGAGAGAGAAAAACACTTCTATTGAGTAAGTATCTTTGTTGGTTATGAACTGCAACATGCTAAGGACTCTTGAAGCCCTAATGCTCAAGAAGAGCCCTTCTCACCTGCATTCCCTCAAATGCACATTTTAACAGCAGTCTCAGCACTATGATGTCCTGTTTCACAGTCCTTTAACTCCCTACAATATTGCTGTATAGCATCAAATTTAATTTCAACAGTAGTCTTGGAGGTACTGTTAGTGAGCAAAACTAATTCTTAGCCTAGAATACCACGCTATTTTTTGAAAATTGCCTTAGGCACTAATCTCTTTCCTTCATCGGACACCAGAAACTCCATGTGTGTTCTGCTTCAATATGGGATACGCTAACTAAAACAAAAAATATATAGAGAATGACTTCCTTTTAGCTAAGACTGAACAAATTAAGATACCCATTTTGTTGATTTTTCTGGTATTAGAAACAAAACACTAAAAACACTAATAGCTTAATACTGGAAACTGAACAAAATTATACCTTCTTCCTTTTCATATCATCAATAATGTAGATGACTGGTATCTCTCACCCAGATACTCGTCCAATGCCTGTGATAATGCCTCCTGCTGGTACCTCTTCATTACCATACAACTGGTAACCTGCAAACTGGGAGAATTCCAAGAACGGAGACCTGAATAACGACAATTAATATAACACAATATAACATGATTTTAAAAAGGAATTGGCCATATTTGCCATTGAAGCTCACTTAAAAGATTAAATATTTAAAAATGAGATTTTTGTTTTAAAAAACAGATGAGTATTTCAACAAACACTTCTGTAAAATTCCAACTGTATTATTTGCCAGTGTTTATGCAAACTAAAGAGAAAACAAGCCTGTTGCAGCACTTACCCACAAAAGAGAACCTTAAGTCTGTTTTAAAAAAGTACCTACCCGGGATCAATAAGCCTGTCAATTCTCTCTCTAGGTAACAGCTTTCCTCTTGATGTGTGAAGCTTACGAGCTTTTTCTCCACCTCCTGTGATAGAATAGTAAATTGTTAAATTTACTATGGACACAGAGAGACAAATTACCACATATTAAAACTTGGAATGGAAGCACTGATGAATTC
>VYZV01026514.1:1063-12573 GCA_013401275.1 Pandion haliaetus | reverse complement strand
ATACCTGGCGCCCACAGAGGTGAGCCCAGCTGGGGATGGGGTGGGGGGGTGGGGCCACCACAAAGCATCATAGGACAGCAGAGGCGTCCAAAGCTGACCAAAGCAGGTCCATCTCATCCAGGTTCCTCATGGCTCCTCCCAGTGAAATCTGAGGACCTCCAAGGATGGAGCCCCACCATGTCCCTGGGTCTCTTCTCCATCCCACTAGTGGGGGAACACATGGGACCTCTCAGGGGTCCTTGCTCCAACCCAACCCCAACCCGGGTCCATCCCTGAGCTCCATGTTTCTCCTGGCCATCTCCAAATGAGATTTGGGTCTGAGAGGACACCATATAGCTTGGGAAGCAATTTGGGAGCTCCAGCGGGGGTCAGTGAGGGAGATCAAGGGATGGTTTGGGAGCTCAGGGGCGATTTGGGCATTCCAGAGATCAATTTGGGATACTGGGGTCAATTAAGAAGCTCAGGGAGGGCAATTAGGGATCCCCATGGTGACACCCATCTCCACATCCCCACAGGCACTGTGAAGTCCCCAGAGACAGATGCCCCTGAGAGCCTGGTGACATCACCACCGCTGCCCCCAACACCCAGCCTGGGCTGGCCCTGGGGGCTGCCCCCCACACCCCCCCCGAGTACCCAGAAACCCTACAAGTGCACCGAATGTGGCAAGGCCTTTGGGCAGAGCTCACACCTGATGCGGCATTTGGGCACCCACACTGGTGAGAAGCCCTACAAGTGCGGTGCTTGCGCCAAGAGCTTCACCCAGAACTCCAACCTCCTGCAGCACCAGCGCATCCACACTGGCGAGAAACCCTACGAGTGCAGCGCCTGTGGCAAACGTTTTGGCTGGAGCTCCAACCTCAGCCAACACCGCCGTCTCCACAGCGGCCAGAAGCCCTTCCAGTGCCGCCAGTGCGGCAAATGCTTTGGTGAGAGCGCCCGGCTGCTTGAGCACCAGCGCACCCACACTGGTGAGAAGCCCTACCGCTGCCCCGACTGCCCCAAGACCTTCAGCCGCGGGTCCCACCTCGCTCGCCACCGCCGCCTCCACGCAGCTGAGCGGGGGCCCAGTCCAGCCCTGGCGATGCACCGGGGGCTCTGAGGGGCTCCCTAAGGAGAGGGGAGGAGGTGATGGAGCAGATGATGGTGCTTCTGTGGTGACTGACCACGGGGATGTGGTTTGACCTGCTGATGCCCATCGTCAACAGAAATATTCATGGAGGATCCATGACAAGGTCAATGGCTGCTACAGCCCTTCTGTTGTGGCTTGACCTGGTGACGCCCATCATCGACAGAAAGATTCATGGAGGATCTATGACATGGTCAATGGCTGCTACAACCCTTCTGTGGTGACCACAGGGATGTAGTTTGGCCCTGTTGGCGCCTATCGTCAATACAAAGACTTCAGGAAGATCCATGATGTGACCAGTGGTTATTACAGCTGTTCTGTGATGGCCGTGTGCCCGTGGGTTGGCCCTATTGGCACCCATCATCAATATAAAGACTTCAGTAGGAGCCTTGACGTGGCCAGTGGCTCCTACAACCATTCCATGGTGGCCATGGGGACGTAGTCTGGCCCCATTGGTGGTCATTGTGAAAGTAAAGCCTTCAGGAGGACCCATGATGAGGCCAGTGACTCTATGGCCCTTCTGCGGTGGCCATGGGGACATGGTTTGGCTCCATCAATGCCCATTTTTGGCTTGTAGGGAACCCGTGTAGGCAAAAAAACACAGGACTGGGGACAGATGTGGACACAAAGACTTGGGGAGGACTCATGACGTGGCCAATGGCTACCGCAGCCCTTCTGTGGTAGCCATGGAGATGTGGTTTGGCCCTTTTGGTGCCCATCACCAATGGAAAGACTTGGGAAGGGTCCACGACACAGCCAATGGCTACTACAGCCCTTATGTGGTGGCCATAGAGACTGGTGCCTATTGTCAACACAAAGACTTGAGAAGGGCCCACGATGTGGCCAACAGGGATGTTTTGCCCCACTGGTGCCTCCCATTGGCTCATGGAGAAGCCATGTGGGCAAAAAGAGGTGGCACTGGGGCTGAAGGTGGACACAAAGACTCGGGGAGGACCCATGACATGGCCCAACGGTTACTACAGCTCGTCTGTGGTGGTCACAGGGATGTAGTTTGGTCCTGCTGGTACCCGTCATCATCACAAAGACTTGGGGAGGTCACATGACATGGCCAGTGGCTACTGTGGTCCTTCTGTGGTGGCCACATGCCCATGGTTGGCATCCACCATTCAGTAGGTGAGATGTCATGTGAGCAAGCAGTGGGGAGGGGGACAATTTTTAGGGAAAAAAATCACAATAGCAGCACTAAAACGGTCCTTAAAACCCACGTGTTGATTTTCACCATCCGCCGGCTCCACCAAGTCTGTTTAACCGCCCCCACCACCACAGTTTGGGGGGACAGAAACCATGTCACTGGGAGGGGACAAGCAGGATGGACCTCAGCTCCCTCTGTCCATCTAGGGCATCAAGTCCATGGCTGGGGTGGGTTCAAAGTCCTCCAGGTTTCACCCTGGGGTGCTCAGACCGCCCTGGGGGCTTGCCCACGGGCACAGGGGAGCCCCAGAGCCCACCTCTGGGGCAGTTCGGGGGTGACAGAGACCCCCTGGGGCACCCTCACGCCGTGTGAGTGGGGCCAGCACCCGTAGCCTCGGTGCCTGGCCACGTTGCCAGCCCGGCCTCAGGTGGTGGTGGCCCTGGCGGTGGCCCTGGCGGTGGCACGGGGTGGGTGGCAGCAGCGTGGCGCTCGAGGAGGGTACGATGGGAGAAGCCCTTGGTGCAGAGGCGGCACTGGAAGCGCTCGGGGCGATGGGTGCGCATGTGGACATTGAGGGAGCTCTTCTGGGTGAAGCGTTTGCAGCAGACACCGCACTGGAAGGCGCGGACGCCCGTGTGGGTCACCATGTGCTTCAGCAGGTAGTCACGGAGTGAGAAGGAGCGCCAACAGATGGAGCACTGGTGGGGCTTCTCACCTACAGAGAGACAAGCGTGGGTCAACATGGATCAATATGTGTCAACATGGATTGATAATGGGTCAACATGGAGCAACACAGGTTGACAAGGGTCAACATGGATCAATACAGGTCAACATGGAGCAATGTGGAGCAACACAGGTTGACAGGTCAACATAGATCAACACAAGTCAATGGATCAACATGGGTCAAAAGGGAGTGATGTGCATTAATGAAGGTCAACACAGCTCAACATGGATCAACACAGGTCATCGTGGGTCAACACAGATAACATGGAGCAACATGGGTGAACGTGGAGCAAGATAGGTCAACACAGACCAAGATGGGTCAACATGGATCCACAGATGAACATGGATTAACACGGGTCAACATGGGTCAGCAGATCAACATGGGTCAAAATGGAGCAACACAGAGCAGCAAGGGTCAACACATCAACGTGGGTCAACACAGATCAACACAGGTCAACGTGGTTTCACAGATGAACATGGATCAACATGGGTCAGCACAGGAGGTCAACATGGAGCAACACAGAGCAACATGAGTCACCGGATTAACAAAGCAACACAGAACAACATGGGTCAACACAGATTGGCATGGGTCAACACTGATCAACAAAGGTCAAAATGTGTCAACACAGGTCAACACTGGATCAACATGGGTCAACATAGAATGACATGGGACATCATAGATCAACACAGGTCTACATGGGTCAAAATGGAGCAACACAGTGACATGGGTCAACATAGATCAACAGGGGTCAATGTAGGTCAACAGGGGTCAATGTGGATCAACACAGGTCAACGTTGGTCAGCACAGGTCAACAGGGATCAACAGAGCAACACAGGTCAACACAAGGCAACACAGATCAACATGGGTCACCACAGAGTGATATGGGTTTTCATGGCTCAACACAAGAGTGACACAGGACAACACTGACCAACGTGGAGCAATGCATGTCAACATGGAGCAACGTGTGTCAACATGGATTGACATGGAGCGACACGGGTCAACACTTGATCAACATGGGTCAACACAGACTGACGTGGGTCACTACAGAGTGACACAGGTCAACACTGACCAACATGGAGCAACGCACGTCAAAGTGGATCAACATGGAGCAACGTGTGTCAACATGGATTGACATGGAGCGACATAGGTCAACACAGCTCAATGTGGGTCCCCGTTACATCCCCGTCCCCATCTCTCCACAGCCCCATCCCCCAACGTCACCATCCCCATCCCAATGTCCCTGTCCCTGTATCCCCATCTCACCTCTCCCCACCCTCACTGTCCCCATTGCGTCCCCCCACAATGAACCCGCTCCGGCCCCGCAGCCCGCCAGGGAGCCGGGTGAGCCGCATGTCGTGTTCCCCCCCGCCCTGCCTGTCTGTCCCCACCATGTCCCCCTCGCCGCGTCCCCTCACCAGAGTGGATGAACATGTGTTTGGTGTAGTTCTTCCGGGAGCTAAAGGTCTTCTGGCAGTGGCCACACTGGTAGGAAGGCTCAGGGCAGCGTGAAGGGCCGGGCTGGGCCACCTCAGGGGCTGGGAGGACGCCCCCACCGCTCAGCCCTGCCTCTGTGCCCCCCTCGTACAGCGGGGGGGGTGGTGGCGGCGGTGGTGGTGGCGCGAAACCAAAACTGTTGCCACCTGGTGCCACTTTAGCCCCGAACACCGGCGCCCGGCCTGGTGCCTCCAGGCTGCAGTCAGGCCCAAACTTGCCCCCGTCCTCGCTGGGCCAGGGGGGCAGGAAGGCATCAGCGAAGACCTCAGGGGTGCTGAAAAACGGGGGCTCCTCAACGGCGAAGGGCGGTGGGGCGAAACCTTCCTCACCAGCACTGGCGGCGCCTCCCCCTTCCTCCTCCTCCTCTTCCTCCTCCTTGACCGGCAGCTGGAGCCGCAGCGGTTGCCGCTGCTTGCGGCTGTGGCAGCTCGGTGCTGGCTCGCTGGGACCGAATCGAACATCGGGTTCTGGCGGTACCGGCGGTACCGGCAGCGGCTTGTGGCGGGGTTCGGTGGGCGGTGGGACGGGTTCAGGGCGGGGTGGGCGGGCAGGGGGCAATGCCTTGGGACCACGGCTCTGGGAGATGATCTGGGTGCACTCATCAATGACCGTCTTGATCTGGAGGATGGAGGCAGCGGTGAGGATCTGCAGAGCTTCCGACTGGGCCACCACCAAGCAACCGCTGTACATGAACTCTACCAGCTGCCGTACGGCTCCGCTGGGGACAACGGGTGGCACCTCGATGGCCGAGTGACCCAAGAGCAGTTTGTCATGGAAGAAAGGGCTGCCGGCAGCCAGGACGCAGCGGTGGGCTCGTAGGGTGGCTTCGCGGATGCGAACTGTCACGTCGCAAAAGTGGCCGCCCAAACGTTGGCCATTGAGGGTCTCCAGGAGCGAACGGCTGAAGTTCTGGAGATGGATGTAGTGGACGGCCTCCGCCATGGCCGCAGCGACAGGCTCCAGCGGGAACCGGGGTCGTCAGTGAGGTCTGGAGATACCTGAGGGAAGAGCAACAGGTTTTGGGGACATCCTATGGGATGTCACCATGGGCTGGTGACATCAACGTGCTGTGAAGATGCCACCAGGGCATCAACAAGGGTTGAGGACACCACTGAGGACATCCCCAGGGGGCGTTAAGGACACAGCTGGGGACATCAACGTGGTGTGGAGATGCCACCACCAGGAGCTGGAGACACCCTATGGGGTGTCACTATGGGCTGGGGACATCAACGTGGTGCGGAGATGCCACCAGGGCATCACTGAGGGTTGGGGACACCCTAAGGGATGTCACCATGGGCCAGTGACATCAACTTGCTGTGGAGATGCCACCACCAGGAGCTGGGTGGCTGGGGACACCCTATGGGATGTCAGCATGGGCTGGTGACGTCAACGGCCTGTGGAGATGCCACCAGGGCATCACCAAGGGTTGGGGACGTTGACGGGGGCTGGGGACACCTTGTGGGACGTCACCGGGTGCTTGGGACAGCGCTGATGACATCACGGGGGCTTGGGGACACCTTACAGGGCGTCACCGGGAGCCGGGGACACCTCACGGGACGTCACCGGGGGTGTGGGGACATCCCCGCCCCACCCCCACCCCCGCAGACCCAGGCGCCCGGCCCCTCCCCCCCCAAGGGACCGAGGCGTCCGGGGGGCGGGGCGGGGGCGGGGCCGCACTCACCTCCTCGCCCGCCGGAACCGCCGCCGGCCCGACACCCGGAAGCGCCTCCGCCGCCGCTTACGGTAGCCGATGCGTCACTTCCGGAGGGGCCGGAGCGGAAGTGAGCCGGGACCATAGAGAGGGACGGCGGCGCGGTCCTCCCGCCGCACCCTCACCATAGAGACGGGACGGCAGCGGCCACGCCCCTCGCGGGGACCCGTAGCGGGGCCGCGGGGTGTCCGCAGGCCCGCGGTCATTTATGGATCCCCATAAGGACACCCCTGGGGCCGGGATCCCCTATAGGCCCCATAGGGACCCCCGTAGGATTGGGATACCCTATAGACCCCCATAGGGACCCCCATAGTGTACAAATGCCTATAGATGCCCATAGGGACCCCTGTAGGATTGGGATCCCCTATAGACCCCTATAGGGACCCCAAATGCCTATAGGGACCATAGTGCTGGGACCCCTGTAGTGTACAAGTGACCACAGGGACTGCTGTAGGATTGGGATCCCCTATAGGCCTCCATAGGGACCCCTGTAGTGCTGTGATCCCCTATAGACCCCCATAGGGACCCCCATAATGTACAAATGCCTATAGATGCCCATGGGGACCCCCCATAGGATTGGGATCCCCTATAGACCCCCATAGGGATCCCTGTAGGGTTGGGGTCCCCACAGGGACCCTCGTAGTGTACAAATGCCCATAAGGACTCCCATAGGATTGGGATCACCTATAGACCTCCATAGGGACCCCTGTAGGGTTGAGATCCCCTATAGACCTCCATAGGGACCCCCATAGTGTACAAATGTCTATAGACCCCCATAGGGACCCCTGCAGTGTACAAATGCCTACAGGTGCCCATAGGGACCCCCATAGTTTATAAATGTCTATAGATGCCTACAGGGACCCCTGTTGGGCTGGGATCCCTCTAGATGCCCATCAGGACCCCCATTGGGCTGCAGTCCCCTATAGACCTGCATCAGGACCCCCGTTAGGCTTCAGTCCCCTTTAGACCCCCATAGGGACCCCCATACGACTGGGATCCCCTATAGAGCTCCCATAGTTCTTGGTAGGGCCGGGATCCCCCAAAGACTCCCATAGGAACCCTTTAAGGCTGCAGTGCCCTATAGACTCCCATAGGGCCATGATCCTCTATAGACACACAGAAAGACTTCCATAGGATCACAGTCCTCTATAGACCCCCAGAGGGGTCTCCACAGGGGCTGGGATCCCCTAAGACCCCTATAGATCCTGAGTGCCTTATAGATCCCTATGGGGTTCCCAATAGGGCTGGGATCCCCTATGGACTCCCATAGAGATCCCTGTAGAGCCTGGTCCTCCTATAGACCTGTATAGGTGCCTTCATGCCTTATAGACACCCCCCCAAACTATCCCCCACAGGGCCTGCATCCCCCCTATAGACCCCTATACGGCTGTGATTCCCTCTAGACCCCTACAGATCCTGGACCCTCTGTAGACCCCTGTAGGCCCTCGATCACTTATAGTTCCCCATGTTGATCCATACAGGGTCTAAACTCCCTACAGACCCCCATAGGGCCTGAATCCCCCATAGATACCCACAGGGATCCCCATAGGGCCTGGATCCCCTATAGACCCCCCTGGGGACCCCCACAGGGTCCAGAGGACCTATAAATGCCCATAGGGATCACCATGGGGCTGTGATTCCCCATAGATCTCCACAGGGATCCCCATAAGGTCTGGACTCCCTATAGGTTGCATAGGGATGATCTGGGGATCCCTATAGGAATCCTTATAAGGCCAGGATCCCCTCAGACACACACCCCCTGGGGATCCTATAGGGATCTCTATGGTCTCAGGGATCCCCTATAGGCCCCATAGGGCCAAACTGGCCCAGCCCCAATGGCCCCTAGATCACCCCCATAGGGGCAGTTGGTCTGCTGGTGATGTCACAGCCTGTTGGGAATGTGATGGCACCTCCTGGTCTGCCACAATGTCACTTCATGGCCTGCGTCCAGCAGTGACATCACTTCCTCATCCAGTGATGACCTCACTGCTTGGGCTGGGCCTGTCACACATCTTGGTGAGTTGATTATGTCACTTCCTGGGCCCTTGGTGACATCAGAGATTGGTCCAGGTCAGACATAATCCTCCTGCTCTATGAGTGATGTCACTTCTTGCCCACTGGTGATGTCACTTCCTGGCCCTGGCGTAGCATGACTTCTCGTGTTGACTCCTTTCTGTCTCTGACATCATTCACTGCCCTGTAGTGACATCACAGCTGTGTCAGAGCCCCAGCTTCTGCAATCCAGTGCTTGTGGCTGTCCCATGTGATGAGGTGATGTTGGCTGATGATGACCCATGTTGACCCGTGTCGACCTGTGTTGGCTTGTGTCAACCTGTGTCACTCCATGTTGACCCACATCAGTCTGTGTTGACCCATGGTGACCCATGGTTACCTGCACTGGCCAATGTTGACCCATCGTGACCCATGTTGGCCAATGTTGATCCACATTGGCCCATGTCAGTCTGTGTTGACCCATGTTTGTTGACCCATGGTGACCCATGGTGACCCACATCGGGCAATGTTGATTCACATTGGCCCATGTCAGTCTGTGTTGATCCATGTTTGTTGACCCATGGTGACCCATGTGTTGACCCACATTGATCCACCTTGATCTATGCTGACCCATGTCACTTTGTGTTGCTCCATTTTGACCCATGTTGCCCTGTGTTGACCCATATAGGCCTGTGCTGATCCATGTTGACCTGTGTCACTCCATGTTGACCCATGTAAATCTGTGTTGGCCCATATTGATGCAGTCTTGAACCTTCTTGATCCATGTTTGTTGACCTGTATTGAACCATGTTGATCTGTGTTGTCCCCTATTGACCCATGTTGACCCATGTTGCTCTGTACTGATCCATGTTGACCCATGTAGACCTGTGTTGATCCATGTTGACCTGTATCAATCTGTGTTGATCCAGTGTTAACCCTTGTTCACTGATGTTGACCTGTGCTGACCCATTTTGGCCCATGTTGATCAGTGTTGACCCATGCCAATCTGTGTTGACACATGTTGATCCAGTGTTGATGTGTGTTGACCCATGGTTTTTGACCTGTGTTGGCCTCTGTTGGCCTATGTTGGCCGGTGTCACTCCATGTTGACTCATGTCAGTCTGTATTGACCAATGTATGCTTGTTGACTCATGTTGAGCCATGTTAATCCACATTGACCTATGTTGAACTGAGCTGATCCTTGCTCACCTGTGTTGCTGTTGATCCTTGTTGAGCTGATTTGGCCCACATTGCTCTGTATTGACCCATAGTGACCCATGCTGATCTCTGCTGGTCCATGTCTGTTATGGGTTTGTGTGGCGCGGTTTTCTTTGGTAGTGGGGGAGGGGGCTGCAGAGGTGGCTCCTGTAAGAAGCTGCTAGAAGCTTCCCCGGCTCCAAGTGGGACCCGCCTCTTGCCCAGGCCGACCCCATCAGTGACGGTGGGAGCACCTCTGGGAGAACATATTTAAGAAGGGGAACCTGCAGTGAGGGGGAGAATTGGAACGTGAGAGGAACCCCTCTGCAGATACTGAGGTCAGTGAAGAAGGAGGGGGAGGAGGGGCGCCTGAGGAGGCTGATGGCCCTGCAGCCCGTGGTGAGACAGCAGGCTGTGCCCCTGCAGCCCATGGGGGTGAACGTGGAGCAGTGTGTGACTGGAGAGCAGCCCGCGGAAAGGACCCGCACCAGGGAAGTTTGTGAGAAACTGCAGCCCACGGAAAGGACCCATGTTGGAGAAGTTTGTGAAGGACTGTCTCCTGTGGGANGTTCTGATGTTTGGTTTCCCTTCCCAATACCCTTGTGTGTTTGATTTGATTTGATTTGTAGTAAATTAAATTGATTTTGTTTCTTACCCAAGTTGAACCTGTCTTTTGCCCGTGACCATAAGTGGGGAGCGATCCCTCCCAGTCCTTGTCTCAACCCACGAGCCTGCCTTTGTATTTTCTCCTCATCCCAATGTGGCCAGGGGGTGGGGTGGGGGGTGAGTGAGCAGCTTCGTGGTGCTTTGTTACTGGCTGGGCTGAAACCGAAACCACGACAATGTCATTGACCCATGTTGATCTATGTTGACCCATGTCACTCTCTGTTGCTCCATTTTGACCCATGTAGACCTGTGTTGACCCATGTCAGTCAGTGTTGACCCATGTTGATTGGCGCTAACCTGTGTTGACTCGTGTTGACCCGTGTTGACCTGCGTTGGGCTGTGTCACCCTGTGTTTCTCCACTTTGACCCATGCTGACATCACTCTGTACAGATTACCTCAGGAACAGCCATTTGTATGACACAATGACCCTGCTGGTGCAGCTGTGTACCCACCATGAAAGTCCCCCTGACCGCCTGGGCCTTCCCTGCCATGGTGGTGTTGGTCAGTCATAGAAACCCAGCAGTGGCATCACTGCTGTGCCCTCCACTCTCTGTGATGCCATACCCAGCACCATGACATCACAGCTGCTCCCACAGCCTCACCCATCCCGTGGCCCCTGCCTGCCTGGGCTTTCTCTCTATGGCATCGCAGCTGGCACTGACATCACATATGATGGTATGATATCACATATGATGGTATGATATCACTGTGGTTCCTACCATCCAGGGAATATCCCAAAACCTTTGGGGGGTGCCCGGATGCCTGGGTCCCCTAGGGAGGTGTCCAGATGCCTGGGTCCCTCAGGGAGGTGCCTGGACGCCTGGGTCCCTCCGGCAAGGGCGGGTGGTGATGCCCAAGGGTTGGAACTGGTGGAGCTGAACTGATCTCCCCAGAAATCTGGGTGCCCTGGGGGGTGGGCGGGCTCTGGGCCCCGTGGGTAGAGCCTGGGGGGAGGAGGTGCCTGGACGCCTGGGCCCTCCCATGCCCGCGGCGTGGGTGGCACAGGGAGTTCCTGGCCCCCAGACGCCTGAGTCCCACGGTTCCAGGCTCGGCATCACAGGGACGGACTCGCAGCAGGTGAGGGGACCCAGGCGTCCAGGCATCCCTACCCCTCCCTTGCTGTCTTGAGGAACTAAGTCCCCCCTCCCCTCTCCATCCAGGCACCCCCCACCTCATCTGCCCAGCTCCATCAGCCCCCAAGAAAAAAGACCCAGGCATCCAGGGCTGTTGCTGCTTGGCAGGGGTGTGTGTTATTGTAGGGTCTCCCCAGGGTCTCTGTTTTTCCAGGACCCTCCCCAGTTTGTGTCATGGTGGACGAGGGTGATGGGGGACGACATGGCCCCACCAGCCTGGCACAGGTGAGTGGGACCCAGGCATCCGAGGGGGACACCCAGTCATCTGGGGAAGCTTCAATCCCAATGGGGGGGGACCCAGGGGTCTGGGGGA